>JALJCO010008412.1:0-42500 GCA_023101725.1 Atherinomorus stipes
AACAGCAGATAAACAAACAGAACAGCAGATAAACAAACATGAACAGCAGATAAACAAACATGAACAGCAGATAAACAAACATGAAACAGCAGATACAAAAAAATAAACAGCAGATAAACAAACATGAACAGCAGATAAACAAACATGAAACAGCAGATAAACAAACACAGAACAGCAGATAAACAAACATGAAACAGCAGATAAACAAACACAGAACAGCAAATAAACAAACGCAGAACAGCAGATAAACACAGAACAGCAGATAAACAAACACAGAACAGCAGATAAACAAACATGAAACAGCAGATAAACAACATGAAACAGCAGATAAACAAACACAGAACAGCAGATAAACAAACACAGAACAGCAGATAAACAAACATGAAACAGCAGATAAACAAACATGAAACAGCAGATAAACAAACACAGAAGAGCAGATAAATAAACACGTAACAGCAGATAAACAAACATGGAACAGCAGATAAACAAACACAGAACAGCAGATAAACAAACATGAAACAGCAGATAAACAAACACAGAACAGCAGATAAACAAACAGAACAGCAGATAAACAAACATGAACAGCAGATAAACAAACATGAAACAGCAGATAAACAAACATGAAACAGCAGATAAACAAACAGAACAGCAGATAAACAAACATGAAACAGCAGATAAACGAACAGAACAGCAGATAAACAAACATGAAACAGCAGATAAACAAACATGAAACAGCAGATAAACAAACAGAACAGCAGATAAACAAACAGAACAGCAGATAAACAAACATGGAACAGCAGATAAACAAACATGAAACAGCAGATAAACAAACAGAACAGCCGATAAACAAACAGAACAGCAGATAAACAAACATGAAACAGCAGATAAACAAACATGAAACAGCAGATAAACAAACACAGAACAGCAGATAAACAAACACGTAACAGCAGATAAACAAACACGTAACAGCAGATAAACAAACATGAAACAGCAGATAAACAAACACAGAACAGCAGATAAACAAACATGAAACAGCAGATAAACAAACACAGAACAGCAGATAAACAAACAGAACAGCAGATAAACAAACACAGAACAGCAGATAAACAAACACAGAAGAGCAGATAAACAAACACGGAACAGCAGATAAACAAACACATAACAGCAGATAAACAAACATGAAACAGCAGATAAACAAACAGAACAGCAGATAAACAAACATGAAACAGCAGATAAACAAACATGAAACAGCAGATAAACAAACACAGAACAGCAGATAAACAAACATGAAACAGCAGATAAACAAACAGAACAGCAGATAAACAAACACGGAACAGCAGATAAACAAACATGAAACAGCAGATAAACAAACATGAAACAGCAGATAAACAAACATGAAACAGCAGATAAAAAAACACAGAACAGCAAATAAACAAACACAGAACGGCAGATAAACAAACATGAAACAGCAGATAAACAAACATGAAACAGCAAATAAACAAATATGAAACAGCAGATAAACAAACACAGAACAGCAGATAAACAAACACAGAACAGCAGATAAACAAACATGAAACAGCAGATAAACAAACAGAACAGCAGATAAACAAACATGAAACAGCAGATAAACAAACATGAAACAGAAGATAAACAAACACAGAACAGCAGATAAACAAACACAGAACAGCAGATAAACAAACATGAAACAGCAGATAAACAAACGGAACAGCAGATAAACAAACATGGAACAGCAGATAAACAAACACAGAACAGCAGATAAACAAACATGAAACAGCAGATAAACAAACATGAAACAGCAGATAAACAAACATGAAACAGCAGATAAACAAACATGGAACAGCAGATAAACAAACATGAAAGAGCAGATAAACAAACACAGAACAGCAAATAAACAAACACAGAACAGCAGATAAACAAACACAGAACAGCAGATAAACAAACACAGAACAGCAGATAAACAAACATGAAACAGCAGATAAACAAACATGAAACAGCAGATAAACAAACATGAAACAGCAGATAAACAAACATGGAACAGCAGATAAACAAACATGGAACAGCAGATAAACAAACATGAAACAGCAGATAAACAAACACGGAACAGCAGATAAACAAACATGAAACAGCAGATAAACAAACATGAAACAGCAGATAAACAAACATGGAACAGCAGATAAACAAACATGGAACAGCAGATAAACAAACATGGAACAGCAGATAAACAAACATGAAACAGCAGATAAACAAACACGGAACAGCAGATAAACAAACACGTTACAGCAGATAAACAAACATGAAACAGCAGATAAACAAACACAGAACAGCAGATAAACAAACATGAAACAGCAGATAAACAACATGAAACAGTAGATAAACAAACACAGAACAGCAGATAAACAAACACAGAACAGCAGATAAACAAACATGAAACAGCAGATAAACAAACATGAAACAGCAAATAAACAAATATGAAACAGCAGATAAACAAACACAGAACAGCAGATAAACAAACACAGAACAGCAGATAAACAAACATGAAACAGCAGATAAACAACATGAAACAGCAGATAAACAAACACAGAACAGCAGATAAACAAACACAGAACAGCAGATAAACAAACATGAAACAGCAGATAAACAAACAGAACAGCAGATAAACAAACATGAAACAGCAGATAAACAAACATGAAACAGAAGATAAACAAACACAGAACAGCAGATAAACAAACACAGAACAGCAGATAAACAAACATGAAACAGCAGATAAACAAACGGAACAGCAGATAAACAAACATGGAACAGCAGATAAACAAACACAGAACAGCAGATAAACAAACATGAAACAGCAGATAAACAAACATGAAACAGCAGATAAACAAACATGAAACAGCAGATAAACAAACATGGAACAGCAGATAAACAAACATGAAAGAGCAGATAAACAAACACAGAACAGCAAATAAACAAACACAGAACAGCAGATAAACAAACACAGAACAGCAGATAAACAAACACAGAACAGCAGATAAACAAACATGAAACAGCAGATAAACAAACATGAAACAACAGATAAACAAACATGAAACAGCAGATAAACAAACATGAAACAGCAGATAAACAAACATGGAACAGCAGATAAACAAACATGGAACAGCAGATAAACAAACATGAAACAGCAGATAAACAAACACGGAACAGCAGATAAACAAACATGAAACAGCAGATAAACAAACATGAAACAGCAGATAAACAAACATGAAACAGCAGATAAACAAACATGGAACAGCAGATAAACAAACATGGAACAGCAGATAAACAAACATGAAACAGCAGATAAACAAACACGGAACAGCAGATAAACAAACACGTTACAGCAGATAAACAAACATGAAACAGCAGATAAACAAACACAGAACAGCAGATAAACAAACATGAAACAGCAGATAAACAACATGAAACAGCAGATAAACAAACACAGAACAGCAGATAAACAAACACAGAACAGCAGATAAACAAACATGAAACAGCAGATAAACAAACATGAAACAGCAAATAAACAAATATGAAACAGCAGATAAACAAACACAGAACAGCAGATAAACAAACAGAACAGCAGATAAACAAACATGAAACAGCAGATAAACAAACATGAAACAGCAGATAAACAAACATGAAACAGCAGATAAACAAACATGGAACAGCAAATAAACAAACATGAAACAGCAGATAAACAAACAGAACAGCAGATAAACAAACATGGAACAGCAGATAAACAAACATGAAACAGCAGGTAAACAAACACAGAACAGCAGATAAACAAACACGGAACAGCAGATAAACAAACATGAAACAGCAGATAAACAAACATGGAACAGCAGATAAACAAACATGGAACAGCAGATAAACAAACATGAAACAGCAGATAAACAAACACAGAACAGCAAATAAACAAACACAGAACGGCAGATAAACAAACATGAAACAGCAGATAAACAAACATGAAACAGCAAATAAACAAATATGAAACAGCAGATAAACAAACACAGAACAGCAGATAAACAAACATGAAACAGCAGATAAACAAACATGAAACAGCAGATAAACAAACATGAAACAGAAGATAAACAAACACAGAACAGCAGATAAACAAACACAGAACAGCAGATAAACAAACATGAAACAGCAGATAAACAAACGGAACAGCAGATAAACAAACATGGAACAGCAGATAAACAAACACAGAACAGCAGATAAACAAACATGAAACAGCAGATAAACAAACACAGAACAGCAGATAAACAAACATGAAACAACAGATAAACAAACACGTAACAGCAGATAAACAAACATGAAACAGCAGATAAACAAACACAGAACAGCAAATAAACAAACACAGAACGGCAGATAAACAAACATGAAACAGCAGATAAACAAACATGAAACAGCAGATAAACAAACATGAAACAGCAGATAAACAAACATGAAACAGCAGATAAACAAACATGGAACAGCAGATAAACAAACATGAAACAACAGATAAACAAACACGGAACAGCAGATAAACAAACATGAAACAGCAGATAAACAAACACAGAACAGCAGATAAACAAACACAGAACAGCAGATAAACAAACATGAAACAGCAGATAAACAAACACAGAACAGCAAATAAACAAACACAGAACGGCAGATAAACAAACATGAAACAGCAGATAAACAAACATGAAACAGCAAATAAACAAATATGAAACAGCAGATAAACAAACACAGAACAGCAGATAAACAAACAGAACAGCAGATAAACAAACATGAAACAGCAGATAAACAAACAGAACAGCAGATAAACAAACATGAAACAGCAGATAAACAAACATGAAACAGCAGATAAACAAACATGAAACAGCAGATAAACAAACATGAAACAGCAGATAAACAAACATGGAACAGCAAATAAACAAACATGAAACAGAAGATAAACAAACAGAACAGCAGATAAACAAACATGGAACAGCAGATAAACAAACATGACACAGCAGATAAACAAACACAGAACAGCAGATAAACAAACACGGAACAGCAGATAAACAAACATGAAACAGCAGATAAACAAACATGGAACAGCAGATAAACAAACATGGAACAGCAGATAAACAAACATGGAACAGCAGATAAACAAACATGAAACAGCAGATAAACAAACATGGAACAGCAGATAAACAAACATGAAACAGCAGATAAACAAACACAGAACAGCAAATAAACAAACACAGAACAGCAGATAAACAAACATGAAACAGCAGATAAACAAACATGGAACAGCAGATAAACAAACATGAAACAGCAGATAAACAAACACGTAACAGCAGATAAACAAACATGGAACAGCAGATAAACAAACATGGAACAGCAGATAAACAAACACAGAACAGCAGATAAACAAACAGAACAGCAGATAAACAAACACGGAACAGCAGATAAACAAACATGGAACAGCAGATAAACAAACACAGAACAGCAGATAAACAAACAGAACAGCAGATAAACAAACACGGAACAGCAGATAAACAAACATGAAACAGCAGATAAACAAACATGGAACAGCAGATAAACAAACATGAAACAGCAGATAAACAAACAGAACAGCAGATAAACAAACATGGAACAGCAGATAAACAAACATGAAACAGCAGATAAACAAACACAGAACAGCAGATAAACAAACACGGAACAGCAGATAAACAAACATGGAACAGCAGATAAACAAACATGGAACAGCAGATAAACAAACATGAAACAGCAGATAAACAAACATGGAACAGCAGATAAACAAACATGGAACAGCAGATAAACAAACATGGAACAGCAGATAAACAAACATGAAACAGCAGATAAACAAACATGAAACAGCAAATAAACAAATATGAAACAGCAGATAAACAAACACAGAACAGCAGATAAACAAACATGAAACAGCAGATAAACAAACATGAAACAGCAGATAAACAAACATGAAACAGCAGATAAACAAACATGAAACAGAAGATAAACAAACACAGAACAGCAGATAAACAAACACAGAACAGCAGATAAACAAACATGAAACAGCAGATAAACAAACGGAACAGCAGATAAACAAACATGGAACAGCAGATAAACAAACACAGAACAGCAGATAAACAAACATGAAACAGCAGATAAACAAACATGAAACAGCAGATAAACAAACATGAAACAGCAGATAAACAAACACAGAACAGCAGATAAACAAACATGAAACAGCAGATAAACAAACATGAAACAGCAGATAAACAAACATGAAACAGCAGATAAACAAACATGGAACAGCAGATAAACAAACATGAAAGAGCAGATAAACAAACACAGAACAGCAAATAAACAAACACAGAACAGCAGATAAACAAACACAGAACAGCAGATAAACAAACACAGAACAGCAGATAAACAAACATGAAACAGCAGATAAACAAACATGAAACAGCAGATAAACAAACATGAAACAGCAGATAAACAAACATGGAACAGCAGATAAACAAACATGAAACAGCAGATAAACAAACATGGAACAGCAGATAAACAAACATGGAACAGCAGATAAACAAACATGAAACAGCAGATAAACAAACACGGAACAGCAGATAAACAAACATGAAACAGCAGATAAACAAACATGAAACAGCAGATAAACAAACATGGAACAGCAGATAAACAAACATGGAACAGCAGATAAACAAACATGAAACAGCAGATAAACAAACACGGAACAGCAGATAAACAAACACGTTACAGCAGATAAACAAACATGAAACAGCAGATAAACAAACACAGAACAGCAGATAAACAAACATGAAACAGCAGATAAACAACATGAAACAGCAGATAAACAAACACAGAACAGCAGATAAACAAACACAGAACAGCAGATAAACAAACATGAAACAGCAGATAAACAAACACAGAACAGCAGATAAACAAACATGAAACAGCAGATAAACAAACATGAAACAGCAGATAAACAAACATGAAACAGCAGATAAACAAACATGAAACAGCAGATAAACAAACACAGAACAGCAGATAAACAAACATGAAACAGCAGATAAACAAACATGAAACAGCAGATAAACAAACATGAAACAGCAGATAAACAAACACAGAACAGCAGATGAACAAACATGAAACAGCAGATAAACAAACATGAAACAGCAGATAAACAAACACGTAACAGCAGATAAACAAACACAGAACAGCAGATAAACAAACACAGAACAGCAGATAAACAAACACGTAACAGCAGATAAACAAACACAGAACAGCAGATAAACAAACATGAAACAGCAGATAAACAAACACAGAACAGCAGATGAACAAACATGAAACAGCAGATAAACAAACACGTAACAGCAGATAAACAAACACAGAACAGCAGATAAACAAACACAGAACAGCAGATAAACAAACATGGAACAGCAGATAAACAAACATGAAACAGCAGATAAACAAACACAGAACAGCAGATAAACAAACAGAACAGCAGATAAACAAACATGAAACAGCAGATAAACAAACATGAAACAGCAGATAAACAAACAGAACAGCAGATAAACAAACATGAAACAGCAGATAAACAAACACAGAACAGCAGATAAACAAACATGAAACAGCAGATAAACAAATATAAAACAGCAGATAAACAAACATGAAACAGCAAATAAACAAACATGAAACAGCAGATAAACAAACACAGAACAGCAGATAAACAAACAGAACAGCAGATAAACAAACATGAAACAGCAGATAAACAAACATGAAACAGCAGATAAACAAACATGAAACAGCAGATAAACAAACATGAAACAGCAGATAAACAAACATGAAACAGCAGATAAACAAACATGAAACAGCAGATAAACAAACATGAAACAGCAGATAAACAAACACAGAACAGCAGATAAACAAACATGAAACAGCAGATAAACAAATATAAAACAGCAGATAAACAAACATGGAACAGCAAATAAACAAACATGAAACAGCAGATAAACAAACACGGAACAGCAGATAAACAAACATGAAACAGCAGATAAACAAACATGGAACAGCAGATAAACAAACACAGAACAGCAGATAAAAAAACACGTAACAGCAGATAAACAAACATGAAACAGCAGATAAACAAACATGAAACAGCAGATAAACAAACATGAAACAGCAGATAAACAAACACAGAACAGCAGATAAACAAAATGAAACAGCAGATAAACAAACAGAACAGCAGATAAACAAACACGGAACAGCAGATAAACAAACATGAAACAGCAGATAAACAAACATGAAACAGCAGATAAACATGAAACAGCAGATAAACAAACATTAAACAGCAGATAAACAAACATGAAACAGCAGATAAACAAAAATAAAACAGCAGATAAACAAACATGAAACAGCAGATAAACATGAAACAGCAGATAAACAAACATGAAACAGCAGATAAACAAACATGAAACGGCAGATAAACAAACACAGAACAGCAGATAAACAAACATGAAACAGCAGATAAACAAACACAGAACAGCAGATAAACAAACACAGAACAGCAGATAAACAAACATGAAACGGCAGATAAACAAACACAGAACAGCAGATAAACAAACATGAAACAGCAGATAAACAAACATGAAACAGCAGATAAACAAACAGAACAGCAGATAAACAAACATGAAACAGCAGATAAACAAACACAGAACAGCAGATAAACAAACATGAAACAGCAGATAAACAAACATGGAACAGCAGATAAACAAACATGAAACAGCAGATAAACAAACAGAACAGCAGATAAACAAACACAGAACAGCAGATAAACAAACATGGAACAGCAGATAAACAAACATGAAACAGCAGAAAAACAAACATGAAACAGCAGATAAACAAACAGAACAGCAGATAAACAAACATGAAACAGCAGATAAACAAACATGAAACAGCAGATAAACAAACATGGAACAGCAGATAAACAAACATGAAACAGCAGATAAACAAACACAGAACAGCAGATAAACAAACATGAAACAGCAGATAAACAAACATGAAACAGCAGATAAACAAACATGGAACAGCAGATAAACAAACATGAAACAGCAGATAAACAAACACAGAACAGCAGATAAACAAACATGAAAAAGCAGATAAACAAACATGAAACAGCAGATAAACAAACATGGAACAGCAGATAAACAAACATGAAAAAGCAGATAAACAAACATGAAACAGCAGATAAACAAACATGGAACAGCAGATAAACAAACACAGAACAGCAGATAAAAAAACACGTAACAGCAGATAAACAAACATGAAACAGCAGATAAACAAACATGAAACAGCAGATAAACAAATATGAAACAGCAGATAAACAAACATGAAACAGCAGATAAACAAACATGGAACAGCAGATAAACAAACATGAAACAGCAGATAAACAAACACAGAACAGCAGATAAACAAACACGGAACAGCAGATAAACAAACATGAAAAAGCAGATAAACAAACATGAAACAGCAGATAAACAAACATGGAACAGCAGATAAACAAACACAGAACAGCAGATAAAAAAACACGTAACAGCAGATAAACAAACATGAAACAGCAGATAAACAAACATGAAACAGCAGATAAACAAACATGAAACAGCAGATAAACAAACACAGAACAGCAGATAAACAAACATGAAACAGCAGATAAACAAACAGAACAGCAGATAAACAAACACGGAACAGCAGATAAACAAACATGAAACAGCAGATAAACATGAAACAGCAGATAAACAAACATGAAACAGCAGATAAACAAACATGAAACAGCAGATAAACAAACAGAACAGCAGATAAACATGAAACAGCAGATAAACAAATATTAAACAGCAGATAAACAAACATGAAACAGCAGATAAACAAAAATAAAACAGCAGATAAACAAACATGAAACAGCAGATAAACAAACACAGAACAGCAGATAAACAAACACGTAACAGCAGATAAACAAACACAGAACAGCAGATAAACAAACATGAAACAGCAGATAAACAAACACAGAACAGCAGATGAACAAACATGAAACAGCAGATAAACAAACATGAAACAGCAGATAAACAAACACGTAACAGCAGATAAACAAACACAGAACAGCAGATAAACAAACACAGAACAGCAGATAAACAAACATGGAACAGCAGATAAACAAACATGAAACAGCAGATAAACAAACACAGAACAGCAGATAAACAAACAGAACAGCAGATAAACAAACATGAAACAGCAGATAAACAAACATGAAACAGCAGATAAACAAACAGAACAGCAGATAAACAAACATGAAACAGCAGATAAACAAACACAGAACAGCAGATAAACAAACATGAAACAGCAGATAAACAAATATAAAACAGCAGATAAACAAACATGAAACAGCAAATAAACAAACATGAAACAGCAGATAAACAAACACAGAACAGCAGATAAACAAACAGAACAGCAGATAAACAAACATGAAACAGCAGATAAACAAACATGAAACAGCAGATAAACAAACATGAAACAGCAGATAAACAAACATGAAACAGCAGATAAACAAACATGAAACAGCAGATAAACAAACATGAAACAGCAGATAAACAAACATGAAACAGCAGATAAACAAACACAGAACAGCAGATAAACAAACATGAAACAGCAGATAAACAAATATAAAACAGCAGATAAACAAACATGGAACAGCAAATAAACAAACATGAAACAGCAGATAAACAAACAGAACAGCAGATAAACAAACACGGAACAGCAGATAAACAAACATGAAACAGCAGATAAACAAACATGGAACAGCAGATAAACAAACATGAAACAGCAGATAAACAAACATGGAACAGCAGATAAACAAACACAGAACAGCAGATAAAAAAACACGTAACAGCAGATAAACAAACATGAAACAGCAGATAAACAAACATGAAACAGCAGATAAACAAACATGAAACAGCAGATAAACAAACACAGAACAGCAGATAAAAAAACACGTAACAGCAGATAAACAAACATGAAACAGCAGATAAACAAACATGAAACAGCAGATAAACAAACATGAAACAGCAGATAAACAAACATGAAACAGCAGATAAACAAACATGGAACAGCAGATAAACAAACACAGAACAGCAGATAAAAAAACACGTAACAGCAGATAAACAAACATGAAACAGCAGATAAACAAACATGAAACAGCAGATAAACAAACATGAAACAGCAGATAAACAAACACAGAACAGCAGATAAACAAAAATGAAACAGCAGATAAACAAACAGAACAGCAGATAAACAAACACGGAACAGCAGATAAACAAACATGAAACAGCAGATAAACATGAAACAGCAGATAAACAAACATGAAACAGCAGATAAACATGAAACAGCAGATAAACAAACATTAAACAGCAGATAAACAAACATGAAACAGCAGATAAACAAAAATAAAACAGCAGATAAACAAACATGAAACAGCAGATAAACATGAAACAGCAGATAAACAAACATGAAACAGCAGATAAACAAACATGAAACGGCAGATAAACAAACACAGAACAGCAGATAAACAAACATGAAACAGCAGATAAACAAACACAGAACAGCAGATAAACAAACACAGAACAGCAGATAAACAAACATGAAACGGCAGATAAACAAACACAGAACAGCAGATAAACAAACATGAAACAGCAGATAAACAAACATGAAACAGCAGATAAACAAACAGAACAGCAGATAAACAAACATGAAACAGCAGATAAACAAACACAGAACAGCAGATAAACAAACATGAAACAGCAGATAAACAAACATGGAACAGCAGATAAACAAACATGAAACAGCAGATAAACAAACAGAACAGCAGATAAACAAACACAGAACAGCAGATAAACAAACATGAAACAGCAGAAAAACAAACATGAAACAGCAGATAAACAAACAGAACAGCAGATAAACAAACATGAAACAGCAGATAAACAAACATGAAACAGCAGATAAACAAACATGGAACAGCAGATAAACAAACATGAAACAGCAGATAAACAAACACAGAACAGCAGATAAACAAACATGAAACAGCAGATAAACAAACATGAAACAGCAGATAAACAAACATGAAACAGCAGATAAACAAACATGGAACAGCAGATAAACAAACATGAAACAGCAGATAAACAAACATGAAAAAGCAGATAAACAAACATGAAACAGCAGATAAACAAACATGGAACAGCAGATAAACAAACATGAAAAAGCAGATAAACAAACATGAAACAGCAGATAAACAAACATGGAACAGCAGATAAACAAACACAGAACAGCAGATAAAAAAACACGTAACAGCAGATAAACAAACATGAAACAGCAGATAAACAAACATGAAACAGCAGATAAACAAATATGAAACAGCAGATAAACAAACATGAAACAGCAGATAAACAAACATGGAACAGCAGATAAACAAACATGAAACAGCAGATAAACAAACACAGAACAGCAGATAAACAAACACGGAACAGCAGATAAACAAACATGAAAAAGCAGATAAACAAACATGAAACAGCAGATAAACAAACATGGAACAGCAGATAAACAAACATGAAACAGCAGATAAACAAACACAGAACAGCAGATAAACAAACATGAAACAGCAGATAAACAAACAGAACAGCAGATAAACAAACACGTAACAGCAGATAAACAAACATGAAACAGCAGATAAACAAACATGAAACAGCAGATAAACAAACATGAAACAGCAGATAAACAAACACAGAACAGCAGATAAACAAACATGAAACAGCAGATAAACAAACAGAACAGCAGATAAACAAACACGGAACAGCAGATAAACAAACATGAAACAGCAGATAAACATGAAACAGCAGATAAACAAACATGAAACAGCAGATAAACAAACATGAAACAGCAGATAAACAAACAGAACAGCAGATAAACATGAAACAGCAGATAAACAAATATTAAACAGCAGATAAACAAACATGAAACAGCAGATAAACAAAAATAAAACAGCAGATAAACAAACATGAAACAGCAGATAAACAAACATGAAACAGCAGATAAACAAACACAGAACAGCAGATGAACAAACATGAAACAGCAGATAAACAAACATGAAACAGCAGATAAACAAACACGTAACAGCAGATAAACAAACACAGAACAGCAGATAAACAAACACAGAACAGCAGATAAACAAACACGTAACAGCAGATAAACAAACACAGAACAGCAGATAAACAAACACGTAACAGCAGATAAACAAACACAGAACAGCAGATAAACAAACATGAAACAGCAGATAAACAAACACAGAACAGCAGATAAACAAACATGAAACAGCAGATAAACAAACATGGAACAGCAGATAAACAAACACAGAACAGCAGATAAAAAAACACGTAACAGCAGATAAACAAACATGAAACAGCAGATAAACAAACATGAAACAGCAGATAAACAAATATGAAACAGCAGATAAACAAACATGAAACAGCAGATAAACAAACATGAAACAGCAGATAAACAAACATAGAACAGCAGATAAACAAACACAGAACAGCAGATGAACAAACATGAAACAGCAGATAAACAAACATGAAACAGCAGATAAACAAACATGAAACAGCAGATAAACAAACACAGAACAGCAGATAAACAAACATGAAACAGCAGATAAACAAACACAGAACAGCAGATAAACAAACACAGAACAGCAGATAAACAAACATGAAACAGCAGATAAACAAACACAGAACAGCAGATAAACAAACATGAAACAGCAGATAAACAAACACAGAACAGCAGATAAACAAACATGAAACAGCAGATAAACAAACATGGAACAGCAGATAAACAAACATGAAACAGCAGATAAACAAACAGAACAGCAGATAAACAAACATGAAACAGCAGATAAACAAACATGGAACAGCAGATAAACAAACATGAAACAGCAGATAAACAAACACAACAGCAGATAAACAAACAGAACAGCAGATAAACAAACACAGAACAGCAGATAAACAAACATGAAACAGCAGATAAACAAACATGGAACAGCAGATAAACAAACATGAAACAGCAGATAAACAAACATGAAACAGCAGATAAACAAACATGGAACAGCAGATAAACAAACATGAAACAGCAGATAAACAAACAGAACAGCAGATAAACAAACATGAAACAGCAGATAAACAAACATGGAACAGCAGATAAACAAACATGAAACAGCAGATAAACAATCAGAACAGCAGATAAACAAACAGAACAGCAGATAAACAAACAGAACAGCTGATAAACAAACATGGAACAGCAGATAAACAAACAGAACAGCAGATAAACAAACAGAACAGAAGATAAACAAACAGAACAGCAGATAAACAAACATAAAACAGCAGATAAACAAACACAGAACAGCAGATAAACAAAGCTGAAACAGCAGAAAAACAAACATGAAACAGCAGATAAACAAACAGAACAGCAGATAAACAAACATGAAACAGCAGATAAACAAACATGAAACAGCAGATAAACAAACATGGAACAGCAGATAAACAAACATGAAACAGCAGATAAACAAACACAGAACAGCAGATAAACAAACACGGAACAGCAGATAAACAAACATGAAAAAGCAGATAAACAAACATGAAACAGCAGATAAACAAACATGGAACAGCAGATAAACAAACACAGAACAGCAGATAAAAAAACACGTAACAGCAGATAAACAAACATGAAACAGCAGATAAACAAACATGAAACAGCAGATAAACAAATATGAAACAGCAGATAAACAAACATGAAACAGCAGATAAACAAACATGGAACAGCAGATAAACAAACATGAAACAGCAGATAAACAAACAGAACAGCAGATAAACAAACATGAAACAGCAGATAAACAAACATGAAACAGCAGATAAACAAACATGGAACAGCAGATAAACAAACATGAAACAGCAGATAAACAAACACAGAACAGCAGATAAACAAACATGAAACAGCAGATAAACAAACATGAAACAGCAGATAAACAAACATGAAACAGCAGATAAACAAACATGGAACAGCAGATAAACAAACATGAAACAGCAGATAAACAAACACAGAACAGCAGATAAACAAACATGAAAAAGCAGATAAACAAACATGAAACAGCAGATAAACAAACATGGAACAGCAGATAAACAAACATGAAAAAGCAGATAAACAAACATGAAACAGCAGATAAACAAACATGGAACAGCAGATAAACAAACACAGAACAGCAGATAAAAAAACACGTAACAGCAGATAAACAAACATGAAACAGCAGATAAACAAACATGAAACAGCAGATAAACAAATATGAAACAGCAGATAAACAAACATGAAACAGCAGATAAACAAACATGGAACAGCAGATAAACAAACATGAAACAGCAGATAAACAAACACAGAACAGCAGATAAAAAAAAACACGTAACAGCAGATAAACAAACATGAAACAGCAGATAAACAAACATGAAACAGCAGATAAACAAACATGAAACAGCAGATAAACAAACACAGAACAGCAGATAAACAAACATGAAACAGCAGATAAACAAACAGAACAGCAGATAAACAAACACGGAACAGCAGATAAACAAACATGAAACAGCAGATAAACATGAAACAGCAGATAAACAAACATGAAACAGCAGATAAACAAACAGAACAGCAGATAAACATGAAACAGCAGATAAACAAATATTAAACAGCAGATAAACAAACATGAAACAGCAGATAAACAAAAATAAAACAGCAGATAAACAAACATGAAACAGCAGATAAACAAACATGAAACAGCAGATAAACAAACACAGAACAGCAGATGAACAAACATGAAACAGCAGATAAACAAACACGTAACAGCAGATAAACAAACACAGAACAGCAGATAAACAAACACAGAACAGCAGATAAACAAACATGAAACAGCAGATAAACAAACATGAAACAGCAGATAAACAAAAATAAAACAGCAGATAAACAAACATGAAACAGCAGATAAACAAACATGAAACAGCAGATAAACAAACACAGAACAGCAGATGAACAAACATGAAACAGCAGATAAACAAACATGAAACAGCAGATAAACAAACACGTAACAGCAGATAAACAAACACAGAACAGCAGATAAACAAACACAGAACAGCAGATAAACAAACACAGAACAGCAGATAAACGAACACGTAACAGCAGATAAACAAACATGAAACAGCAGATAAACAAACATGAAACAGCAGATAAACAAAAATAAAACAGCAGATAAACAAACATGAAACAGCAGATAAACAAACATGAAACAGCAGATAAACAAACACAGAACAGCAGATAAACAAACACAGAACAGCAGATAAACAAACATGAAACAGCAGATAAACAAACATGAAACAGCAGATAAACAAACATGGAACAGCAGATAAACAAACACAGAACAGCAGATAAAAAAACACGTAACAGCAGATAAACAAACATGAAACAGCAGATAAACAAACATGAAACAGCAGATAAACAAACACAGAACAGCAGATAAACAAACATGAAACAGCAGATAAACAAACAGAACAGCAGATAAACAAACACGGAACAGCAGATAAACAAACATGAAACAGCAGATAAACATGAAACAGCAGATAAACAAACATGAAACAGCAGATAAACAAACATGAAACAGCAGATAAACAAACAGAACAGCAGATAAACATGAAACAGCAGATAAACAAATATTAAACAGCAGATAAACAAACATGAAACAGCAGATAAACAAAAATAAAACAGCAGATAAACAAACATGAAACAGCAGATAAACAAACATGAAACAGCAGATAAACAAACACAGAACAGCAGATGAACAAACATGAAACAGCAGATAAACAAACATGAAACAGCAGATAAACAAACACGTAAGAGCAGATAAACAAACACAGAACAGCAGATAAACAAACACAGAACAGCAGATAAACGAACACGTAACAGCAGATAAACAAACACAGAACAGCAGATAAACAAACACGTAACAGCAGATAAACAAACACAGAACAGCAGATAAACAAACATGAAACAGCAGATAAACAAACACAGAACAGCAGATAAACAAACATGAAACAGCAGATAAACAAACATGAAACAGCAGATAAACAAACATGGAACAGCAGATAAACAAACACAGAACAGCAGATAAAAAAACACGTAACAGCAGATAAACAAACATGAAACAGCAGATAAACAAACATGAAACAGCAGATAAACAAATATGAAACAGCAGATAAACAAACATGAAACAGCAGATAAACAAACATGGAACAGCAGATAAACAAACATGAAACAGCAGATAAACAAACACAGAACAGCAGATAAACAAACACAGAACAGCAGATGAACAAACATGAAACAGCAGATAAACAAACATGAAACAGCAGATAAACAAACATGAAACAGCAGATAAACAAACACAGAACAGCAGATAAACAAACATGAAACAGCAGATAAACAAACACAGAACAGCAGATAAACAAACACAGAACAGCAGATAAACAAACATGAAACAGCAGATAAACAAACACAGAACAGCAGATAAACAAACATGAAACAGCAGATAAACAAACACAGAACAGCAGATAAACAAACATGAAACAGCAGATAAACAAACATGGAACAGCAGATAAACAAACATGAAACAGCAGATAAACAAACAGAACAGCAGATAAACAAACATGAAACAGCAGATAAACAAACATGGAACAGCAGATAAACAAACATGAAACAGCAGATAAACAAACACAACAGCAGATAAACAAACAGAACAGCAGATAAACAAACACAGAACAGCAGATAAACAAACATGAAACAGCAGATAAACAAACATGGAACAGCAGATAAACAAACATGAAACAGCAGATAAACAAACATGAAACAGCAGATAAACAAACATGGAACAGCAGATAAACAAACATGAAACAGCAGATAAACAAACAGAACAGCAGATAAACAAACATGAAACAGCAGATAAACAAACATGGAACAGCAGATAAACAAACATGAAACAGCAGATAAACAATCAGAACAGCAGATAAACAAACAGAACAGCAGATAAACAAACAGAACAGCTGATAAACAAACATGGAACAGCAGATAAACAAACAGAACAGCAGATAAACAAACAGAACAGAAGATAAACAAACAGAACAGCAGATAAACAAACATAAAACAGCAGATAAACAAACACAGAACAGCAGATAAACAAAGCTGAAACAGCAGAAAAACAAACATGAAACAGCAGATAAACAAACAGAACAGCAGATAAACAAACATGAAACAGCAGATAAACAAACATGAAACAGCAGATAAACAAACATGGAACAGCAGATAAACAAACATGAAACAGCAGATAAACAAACACAGAACAGCAGATAAACAAACACGGAACAGCAGATAAACAAACATGAAAAAGCAGATAAACAAACATGAAACAGCAGATAAACAAACATGGAACAGCAGATAAACAAACACAGAACAGCAGATAAAAAAACACGTAACAGCAGATAAACAAACATGAAACAGCAGATAAACAAACATGAAACAGCAGATAAACAAATATGAAACAGCAGATAAACAAACATGAAACAGCAGATAAACAAACATGGAACAGCAGATAAACAAACATGAAACAGCAGATAAACAAACACAGAACAGCAGATAAACAAACACGGAACAGCAGATAAACAAACATGAAAAAGCAGATAAACAAACATGAAACAGCAGATAAACAAACATGGAACAGCAGATAAACAAACACAGAACAGCAGATAAAAAAACACGTAACAGCAGATAAACAAACATGAAACAGCAGATAAACAAACATGAAACAGCAGATAAACAAACATGAAACAGCAGATAAACAAACACAGAACAGCAGATAAACAAAAATGAAACAGCAGATAAACAAACAGAACAGCAGATAAACAAACACGGAACAGCAGATAAACAAACATGAAACAGCAGAGAAACATGAAACAGCAGATAAACAAACATGAAACAGCAGATAAACAAACATGAAACAGCAGATAAACATGAAACAGCAGATAAACAAACATTAAACAGCAGATAAACAAACATGAAACAGCAGATAAACAAAAATAAAACAGCAGATAAACAAACATGAAACAGCAGATAAACATGAAACAGCAGATAAACAAACATGAAACAGCAGATAAACAAACATGAAACGGCAGATAAACAAACACAGAACAGCAGATAAACAAACATGAAACAGCAGATAAACAAACACAGAACAGCAGATAAACAAACACAGAACAGCAGATAAACAAACATGAAACGGCAGATAAACAAACACAGAACAGCAGATAAACAAACATGAAACAGCAGATAAACAAACATGAAACAGCAGATAAACAAACAGAACAGCAGATAAACAAACATGAAACAGCAGATAAACAAACATGAAACAGCAGATAAACAAACACAGAACAGCAGATAAACAAACATGAAACAGCAGATAAACAAACACAGAACAGCAGATAAACAAACATGAAACAGCAGATAAACAAACATGGAACAGCAGATAAACAAACATGAAACAGCAGATAAACAAACAGAACAGCAGATAAACAAACACAGAACAGCAGATAAACAAACATGAAACAGCAGAAAAACAAACATGAAACAGCAGATAAACAAACAGAACAGCAGATAAACAAACATGAAACAGCAGATAAACAAACATGAAACAGCAGATAAACAAACATGGAACAGCAGATAAACAAACATGAAACAGCAGATAAACAAACACAGAACAGCAGATAAACAAACACGGAACAGCAGATAAACAAACATGAAAAAGCAGATAAACAAACATGAAACAGCAGATAAACAAACATGGAACAGCAGATAAACAAACACAGAACAGCAGATAAAAAAACACGTAACAGCAGATAAACAAACATGAAACAGCAGATAAACAAACATGAAACAGCAGATAAACAAACATGGAACAGCAGATAAACAAACACAGAACAGCAGATAAAAAAACACGTAACAGCAGATAAACAAACATGAAACAGCAGATAAACAAACATGAAACAGCAGATAAACAAATATGAAACAGCAGATAAACAAACATGAAACAGCAGATAAACAAACATGGAACAGCAGATAAACAAACATGAAACAGCAGATAAACAAACACAGAACAGCAGATAAACAAACACGGAACAGCAGATAAACAAACATGAAAAAGCAGATAAACAAACATGAAACAGCAGATAAACAAACATGGAACAGCAGATAAACAAACACAGAACAGCAGATAAAAAAACACGTAACAGCAGATAAACAAACATGAAACAGCAGATAAACAAACGTGAAACAGCAGATAAACAAACATGAAACAGCAGATAAACAAACACAGAACAGCAGATAAACAAAAATGAAACAGCAGATAAACAAACAGAACAGCAGATAAACAAACACGGAACAGCAGATAAACAAACATGAAACAGCAGAGAAACATGAAACAGCAGATAAACAAACATGAAACAGCAGATAAACAAACATGAAACAGCAGATAAACATGAAACAGCAGATAAACAAACATTAAACAGCAGATAAACAAACATGAAACAGCAGATAAACAAAAATAAAACAGCAGATAAACAAACATGAAACAGCAGATAAACATGAAACAGCAGATAAACAAACATGAAACAGCAGATAAACAAACATGAAACGGCAGATAAACAAACACAGAACAGCAGATAAACAAACATGAAACAGCAGATAAACAAACACAGAACAGCAGATGAACAAACATGAAACAGCAGATAAACAAACATGAAACAGCAGATAAACAAACACGTAACAGCAGATAAACAAACACAGAACAGCAGATAAACAAACACAGAACAGCAGATAAACAAACACAGAACAGCAGATAAACGAACACGTAACAGCAGATAAACAAACACAGAACAGCAGATAAACAAACACGTAACAGCAGATAAACAAACACAGAACAGCAGATAAACAAACATGAAACAGCAGATAAACAAACACAGAACAGCAGATAAACAAACATGAAACAGCAGATAAACAAACATGAAACAGCAGATAAACAAACATGGAACAGCAGATAAACAAACACAGAACAGCAGATAAAAAAACACGTAACAGCAGATAAACAAACATGAAACAGCAGATAAACAAACATGAAACAGCAGATAAACAAACACAGAACAGCAGATAAACAAACATGAAACAGCAGATAAACAAACAGAACAGCAGATAAACAAACACGGAACAGCAGATAAACAAACATGAAACAGCAGATAAACATGAAACAGCAGATAAACAAACATGAAACAGCAGATAAACAAACATGAAACAGCAGATAAACAAACAGAACAGCAGATAAACATGAAACAGCAGATAAACAAATATTAAACAGCAGATAAACAAACATGAAACAGCAGATAAACAAAAATAAAACAGCAGATAAACAAACATGAAACAGCAGATAAACAAACATGAAACAGCAGATAAACAAACACAGAACAGCAGATAAACAAACATGAAACAGCAGATAAACAAACACAGAACAGCAGATAAACAAACACAGAACAGCAGATAAACAAACATGAAACAGCAGATAAACAAACACAGAACAGCAGATAAAAAAACATGAAACAGCAGATAAACAAACACAGAACAGCAGATAAACAAACATGAAACAGCAGATAAACAAACATGGAACAGCAGATAAACAAACATGAAACAGCAGATAAACAAACAGAACAGCAGATAAACAAACATGAAACAGCAGATAAACAAACATGGAACAGCAGATAAACAAACATGAAACAGCAGATAAACAAACACAACAGCAGATAAACAAACAGAACAGCAGATAAACAAACACAGAACAGCAGATAAACAAACATGAAACAGCAGATAAACAAACATGGAACAGCAGATAAACAAACATGAAACAGCAGATAAACAAACATGAAACAGCAGATAAACAAACATGGAACAGCAGATAAACAAACATGAAACAGCAGATAAACAAACAGAACAGCAGATAAACAAACATGAAACAGCAGATAAACAAACATGGAACAGCAGATAAACAAACATGAAACAGCAGATAAACAATCAGAACAGCAGATAAACAAACAGAACAGCAGATAAACAAACAGAACAGCTGATAAACAAACATGGAACAGCAGATAAACAAACAGAACAGCAGATAAACAAACAGAACAGAAGATAAACAAACAGAACAGCAGATAAACAAACATAAAACAGCAGATAAACAAACACAGAACAGCAGATAAACAAAGCTGAAACAGCAGAAAAACAAACATGAAACAGCAGATAAACAAACAGAACAGCAGATAAACAAACATGAAACAGCAGATAAACAAACATGAAACAGCAGATAAACAAACATGGAACAGCAGATAAACAAACATGAAACAGCAGATAAACAAACACAGAACAGCAGATAAACAAACACGGAACAGCAGATAAACAAACATGAAAAAGCAGATAAACAAACATGAAACAGCAGATAAACAAACATGGAACAGCAGATAAACAAACACAGAACAGCAGATAAAAAAACACGTAACAGCAGATAAACAAACATGAAACAGCAGATAAACAAACATGAAACAGCAGATAAACAAATATGAAACAGCAGATAAACAAACATGAAACAGCAGATAAACAAACATGGAACAGCAGATAAACAAACATGAAACAGCAGATAAACAAACACAGAACAGCAGATAAACAAACACGGAACAGCAGATAAACAAACATGAAAAAGCAGATAAACAAACATGAAACAGCAGATAAACAAACATGGAACAGCAGATAAACAAACACAGAACAGCAGATAAAAAAACACGTAACAGCAGATAAACAAACATGAAACAGCAGATAAACAAACATGAAACAGCAGATAAACAAACATGAAACAGCAGATAAACAAACACAGAACAGCAGATAAACAAAAATGAAACAGCAGATAAACAAACAGAACAGCAGATAAACAAACACGGAACAGCAGATAAACAAACATGAAACAGCAGAGAAACATGAAACAGCAGATAAACAAACATGAAACAGCAGATAAACATGAAACAGCAGATAAACAAACATGAAACAGCAGATAAACAAACATGAAACAGCAGATAAACAAAAATAAAACAGCAGATAAACAAACATGAAACAGCAGATAAACATGAAACAGCAGATAAACAAACATGAAACAGCAGATAAACAAACATGAAACGGCAGATAAACAAACACAGAACAGCAGATAAACAAACATGAAACAGCAGATAAACAAACACAGAACAGCAGATAAACAAACACAGAACAGCAGATAAACAAACATGAAACGGCAGATAAACAAACACAGAACAGCAGATAAACAAACATGAAACAGCAGATAAACAAACATGAAACAGCAGATAAACAAACAGAACAGCAGATAAACAAACATGAAACAGCAGATAAACAAACATGAAACAGCAGATAAACAAACACAGAACAGCAGATAAACAAACATGAAACAGCAGATAAACAAACACAGAACAGCAGATAAACAAACATGAAACAGCAGATAAACAAACATGAAACAGCAGATAAACAAACAGAACAGCAGATAAACAAACACAGAACAGCAGATAAACAAACATGAAACAGCAGAAAAACAAACATGAAACAGCAGATAAACAAACAGAACAGCAGATAAACAAACATGAAACAGCAGATAAACAAACATGAAACAGCAGATAAACAAACATGGAACAGCAGATAAACAAACATGAAACAGCAGATAAACAAACACAGAACAGCAGATAAACAAACACGGAACAGCAGATAAACAAACATGAAAAAGCAGATAAACAAACATGAAACAGCAGATAAACAAACATGGAACAGCAGATAAACAAACACAGAACAGCAGATAAAAAAACACGTAACAGCAGATAAACAAACATGAAACAGCAGATAAACAAACATGAAACAGCAGATAAAAACAAACAATTCGGAACAGCAGATAAACAAACATGAAAAAGCAGATAAACAAACATGGAACAGCAGATAAACAAACATGAAATAGCAGATAAACAAACACAGAACAGCAGATAAACAAACACGGAACAGCAGATAAACAAACATGAAAAAGCAGATAAACAAACATGAAACAGCAGATAAACAAACATGGAACAGCAGATAAACAAACACAGAACAGCAGATAAAAAAACACGTAACAGCAGATAAACAAACATGAAACAGCAGATAAACAAACATGAAACAGCAGATAAACAAACATGAAACAGCAGATAAACAAACACAGAACAGCAGATAAACAAAAATGAAACAGCAGATAAACAAACAGAACAGCAGATAAACAAACACGGAACAGCAGATAAACAAACATGAAACAGCAGATAAACATGAAACAGCAGATAAACAAACATGAAACAGCAGATAAACATGAAAAAGCAGATAAACAAACATTAAACAGCAGATAAACAAACATGAAACAGCAGATAAACAAAAATAAAACAGCAGATAAACAAACATGAAACAGCAGATAAACATGAAACAGCAGATAAACAAACATGAAACAGCAGATAAACAAACATGAAACGGCAGATAAACAAACACAGAACAGCAGATAAACAAACATGAAACAGCAGATAAACAAACACAGAACAGCAGATAAACAAACACAGAACAGCAGATAAACAAACATGAAACGGCAGATAAACAAACACAGAACAGCAGATAAACAAACATGAAACAGCAGATAAACAAACATGAAACAGCAGATAAACAAACAGAACAGCAGATAAACAAACATGAAACAGCAGATAAACAAACACAGAACAGCAGATAAACAAACATGAAACAGCAGATAAACAAACATGAAACGGCAGATAAACAAACACAGAACAGCAGATAAACAAACATGAAACAGCAGATAAACAAACACAGAACAGCAGATAAACAAACACAGAACAGCAGATAAACAAACATGAAACGGCAGATAAACAAACACAGAACAGCAGATAAACAAACATGAAACAGCAGATAAACAAACATGAAACAGCAGATAAACAAACATGGAACAGCAGATAAACAAACATGAAACAGCAGATAAACAAACAGAACAGCAGATAAACAAACACAGAACAGCAGATAAACAAACATGAAACAGCAGAAAAACAAACATGAAACAGCAGATAAACAAACAGAACAGCAGATAAACAAACATGAAACAGCAGATAAACAAACATGAAACAGCAGATAAACAAACACAAACAGCAGATAAACAAACATGAAACAGCAGATAAACCAACAGAACAGCAGATAAACAAACATAAAACAGCAGATAAACAAACACAAAACAGCAGATAAACAAACACAGAACAGCAGATAAACAAACACGTAACAGCAGATAAACAAACACAGAACAGCAGATAAACAAACATGGAACAGCAGATAAACAAACACAAAACAGCAGATAAACAAACATGAAACAGCAGATAAACAAACACGTAACAGCAGATAAACAAACACACAGAACAGCAGATAAACAAACACGAAACAGCAGATAAACAAACACGTAACAGCAGATAAACAAACATGAAACAGCAGATAAACAAACACAGAACAGCAGATAAACAAACACGGAACAGCAGATAAACAAACATGAAACAGCAGATAAACAAACATGAAACAGCAGATAAACAAACACAGAACAGCAGATAAACAAACATGAAACAGCAGATAAACAAACACAAAAACAGCAGATAAACAAACATGAAACAGACAGATAAACAAACACGTAACAGCAGATAAACAAACACAGAACAGCAGATAAACAAACATGAAACAGCAGATAAACAAACACAGAACAGCAGATAAACAAACATGAAACAGCAGATAAACAAACACAGAACAGCAGATAAACAAACATGAAACAGCAGATAAACAAACATGAAACAGCAGATAAACAAACATGAAACAGCAGATAAACAAACATGAAACAGCAGATAAACAAACATGAAACAGCAGATAAACAAACACAGAACAGCAGATAAACAAAGATTTAAATTCAGTGAAACTCAGTGAAACTCAGTTAAACGTTGAAAAGATTGCAAGGGTAGACGGTCGTCAGGATAGGAGGTCATCAAGGTAGATGGTTGCCAGGGTAGACTGTCATCAGGGTAGACGGTCGTCAGGGTATGTGTCATCAGGGTAGGGGGTTGTGAGGGTAGATGGTTGACAGGGTAGGAGGTTGTGAGGGTAGACTGTCGTCTGGGTAGGAGGTTGTCAGGGTAGATGGTCGTCAGGGTAGACAGTGGTCAGGGTTGACGGTTGTCAAGGTAGACGGTTGCCAGGGTAGACTGTCATCAGGGTAGACTGTCATCAGGGTAGGCGGTCATTAGGGTAGGAGGTTGTCAGGGTAGAGATCAATAGGGTAGAGGTCATCAGGGTAGGAGGTCAACAGGGTAAGCGGTCATCAGGGTAGGAGGTCGTCAGGGTAGAGATCAATAGGGTAGGGGTCATCAGGGTAGGAGGTCAACAGGCTAAGTGGTCATCAGGGTAGGAGGTCATCAAGGTAGGAGGTCGTCAGGGAAGGAGGTCGTCAGGGTAGTAGGTCATCAAGGTAGGAGGTCGTCAGGGTAGGGGTCATCAAGGTAGGAGGTCGTCAGGGTAGGGGTCATCAAGGTAGGAGGTCGTCCTGGTAGGGGTCATCAGGGTAGGCGGTCATCAAGGTAGGAGGTCGTCAGGGTAGGAGGTCGTCAGGGTAGGGGTCATCAAGGTAGGCGGTCATCAAGGTAGGAGGTTGTCAGGGTAGGAGGTCGTCAGGGTAGGGGTCATCAAGGTAGGCGGTCATCAAGGTAGGGGTCATCAAGGTAGGAGGTCGTCCTGGTAGGGGTCATCAGGGTAGGCAGTCATCAATGTAGGCGGTTGCCAGGGTAGGTGGTCATCAAGGTAGGAGGTCGTCAGGATAGGGGTCATCAAGGTAGGCGGTCATCAAGGTAGGAGGTTGTCAGGATAGGGGTCATCAAGGTAGGCGGTCATCAAGGTAGGAGGTTGTCAGGGTAGGGGTCATCAAGGCAGAAGGTCATCAGGGTAGGGGTCATCAGGGTAGGCAGTCATCAAGGTAGGCGGTTGTCAGGGTAGGTGGTCATCAAGGTAGGAGGTCGTCAGGGTAGGGGTCATCAAGGTAGGCGGTCATCAAGGTAGGAGGTCGTCAGGGTAGGGGTCATCAAGGTAGGCGGTCATCAAGGTAGGAGGTCGTCAGGGTAGGAGATCATCAAGGTAGGCGGTCATCAAGGTAGGGGGTCGTCAGGGTAGGAGATCATCAAGGTAGGAGGTCATCAAGGTAGGGGTCCTCAGGGTAGGGTCATAAGGGTAAGCGGTCATCAAGGTAGGCGGTCATCAAGGTAGGGGTCATCAAGGTAGGAGTGTCGTCCTGGTAGGGGTCATCAGGGTAGGCAGTCATCAAGGTAGGCGGTTGCCAGGGTAGGTGGTCATCAAGGTAGGAGGTCGTCAGGATAGGGGTCATCAAGGTAGGCGGTCATCAAGGGGTAGGAGGTTGTCAGGATAGGGGTCATCAAGGCAGAAGGTCATCAGGGTAGGGGTCATCAGGTAGGCAGTCATCAAGGTAAGCGGTTGTCAGGGTAGGTGGTCATCAAGGTAGGAGGTCGTCAGGGGTAGGGGTCATCAAGGTAGGCGGTCATCAAGGTAGGAGGTCGTCAGGGTAGGAGATCATCAAGGTAGGCGGTCATCAAGGTAGGAGGTCGTCAGGGTAGGAGATCATCAAGGTAGGCGGTCATCAAGGTAGGGGGTCGTCAGGGTAGGAGATCATCAAGGTAGGAGGTCATCAAGGTAGGGGGTCCTCAGGGTAGGGGTCATAAGGGTAAGCGGTCATCAGGGTAGGCGGTCGACAGGGTAGGAGGTCGTCAGAGTAGGAGGTCATCAAGGTAGGAGGTCGTCAGAGTAGGAGGTCAAGATAGGAGGTCGTCAGGGTAGGAGATCATCAAGGTAGGCGGTCATCAAGGTAGGGGGTCGTCAGGGTAGGAGATCATCAAGGTAGAGGTCATCAAGGTAGGGGGTCCTCAGGGTAGGGGTCATAAGGGTAAGCGGTCATCAGGGTAGGCGGTCGTCAGGGTAGGCGGTCGTCAGGGTAGGAGGTCGTAAGGGAAGGAGGTCGTCAGGGTAGGAGGTCGTCAGGGTAGGCGGTCATCAAGGTAGGAGGTCGTCAGGGTAGGAGGTCGTCAGGGTAGGGGTCAGTAAGGTAGGAGGTCATCAGGGTAGGGGTCAGTAAGGTAGGAGGTCATCAGGGTAGGCGGTCGTCAGGGTAGGAGGTCGTCAGGGTAGGAGGTTGTCAGGGTAGGAGGTCATCAAGGTAGGCGGTCATCAAGGAAGGGGGTCGTTGGGGTAGGAGGTCATCAGGGTAGGCAGTCATCAAGGTAGGGGGTCCTCAGGGTAGGGGTCATAAGGGTAAGCGGTCATCAGGGTAGGCGGTCGACAGGGTAGGAGGTCGTCAGAGTAGGAGGTCATCAAGGTAGGAGGTCGTAAGGGTAGGCGGCCATCAAGGTAGGAGGTCGTCAGGGTAGGAGGTCTTCAGGGTAGGAGGTCGTCAGGGTAGGAGGTCATCAGGGTAGGAGGTCGTTAGGGTAGGGGTCATAAGGGTAGGGGAGGTCGTCAGGGTAGGAGGTCATCAGGGTAGGAGGTGGTCAGGGTAGGAGGCTTTCCCCCCCCCCCCCCCCCCATCAGGGTAGGAGGTCGTCAGGGTAGGAGGTCGTCAGGTAGGAGGTCGTCAGGGTTAGGGGTCAGTAAGGTAGGAGGTCGTCAGGGTAGGAGGTCAGCTGGGTAGGAGGTCGTCAGGTAGGAGGTCATCAGGTAGGAGGTCGTCAGGGTAGGAGGTCGTCCAGGGTAGGGGTCATCAAGGCGAGGAGGTCGTCAGGGTAGGAGGTCGTCAGGGTAGGGGGTCATCAAGGTAGGAGGTCGTCAGGGTAGGAGGTCATCAGGGTAGGAGGTCGTCAGGGTTAGGGTCAGTAAGGTAGGAGGTCGTCAGGGTAGGAGGTCGTCAGGGTTAGGGGTCAGTAAGGTAGGAGGTCGTCAGGGTAGGAGGTCGTAAGGGTAGGAGGTCGTCAGGGTTAGGGGTCAGTAAGGTAGGAGGTCGTCAGGGTAGGAGGTCGTAAGGGTAGGAGGTCGTCAGGGTTAGGGGTCAGTAAGGTAGGAGGTCATCAGGGTAGGAGGTCGTCAGGGTTAGGGGTCAGTAAGGTAGGAGGTCGTCAGGGTAGGAGGTCGTAAGGGTAGGAGGTCATCAGGGTAGGGGTCAGTAAGGTAGGAGGTCGTCAGGGTTAGGGGTCAGTAAGGTAGGAGGTCGTCAGGGTTAGGGGTCAGTAAGGTAGGAGGTCGTTGGGATGTTCTATTGACAGATTTTTTTGCTTATTACGTGCAGAATTTTTTTCCCTTATTTTAAGAGTAGATTTTCTTTGCTTGTAATAAACCAAAAAATTCTGCCAGTAGAACAAGTTAAAATGTTCTTGATCAGATTTCTTAAAACAAGTCTGTATATCTCACTGAAATCTTTCTTTTCAGGTGATTTTGTCTTGAGTGTGATGAGACATTGTGACTCAAAGTTAGAAAAATACACTAAGATTTGAGTTTTTGCAGTGTGCTGGATTCAGATTGGTCTGGAAAACTGAAACTTTGGGGGACCTTCGCTAATGGGAAACAATCGACACATGAACCCTACTACGTAGGTTTTGTTTGATGAGTCAGAGAAGACGATTGTGGTTCAGGGGCGTGAAAAAGAAATTCCAACCTTCGAAGAATTTCTACTTTCAGCTCATCAGTTTCATTTTCTGTTCTTCCAGGTTAAAGCTTTATTTAAACCACAGGATGACAAAGACAACCAGCAGAACCACAACCAGCAGTAGCCAGAGCAGGACCCAGGTCTGCAGGAACCAGGTCTACCAGGAACCACATCTATCAGGAACCAGGCCTCTCAGGTCCACCAGCAGCCAGAACAGGAGACAGGTCTGCAGGAACCAGAACCAGGACCACCAGAACCTGCAGGACAAGCAGACGGTGAGTTGAGTTCTTTTATGTGATAGAAGAAGAAACGTCTGGAAGCTTCTATGAGCTGCATCAACCCGACAAAGACATGACTGAGGTTTTCAGGATAAACATCTGAACCTTAAAAATGAAGCAATCTTCAAATCAGAAGCCAGAAAACCTTCAAATCTCTTTTTAAACGTTCTACATCAGGATGAGACGCGGCCTTTCAGACTGATTTCAGACCTCCATCAGACTGGCCCATATCAGCTCAGATCCAGCTAACATGTCAGAGATGAAGGTTGCTGCTGTAAATGAGTCCGGACTGGACCAGAACCGGAGCTGGACCGGACTGAGCGGGTGCAGTTTTACCAATTGATCCGATCTAAATCAGCAACCACCACTGTCATGACCCGCTTAAGCCGACGAAAGAAACAGACCAGCAGGAACTGGGAGAAGACACATCATCAAATAAAACCAGAACCAGTACCCAGAACCAGTACCAGTACCAGTACCAGTACCAGAACCACCGACTTTTAAACCCGACTTCTGCTTATTTACAGTCTGTTTCCCGCAACTTTTCTCTCCGGCTTAGTCCTGATGTTGGTGCCATCCAATAAATACTCTAGAGACTCTAACGTAGTCTGGGATCAGGACTGTGCTGGACTCTAACGCAGTCTGGGATCAGGACTGTGCTGGACTCTAACGCAGTCTGGGATCAGGACTGTGCTGGACTCTAACGTGGTCTGGGATCTGGACTGTGCTGGACTCTAACGTAGTCTGGGATCAGGACTGTGCTGGACTCTAACGCTGTCTGGGATCAGGACTGTGCTGGACTCTAACGTAGTCTGGGATCAGGACTGTGCTGGACTCTAACGCAGTCTGGGATCAGGACTGTGCTGGACTCTAACGTAGTCTGGGATCAGGACTGTACTGGACTCTAACGTAGTCTGGGATCAGGACTGTACTGGACTCTAACGTGTCTGGGATCAGGACTGTGCTGGACTCTAACGCAGTCTGGGATCAGGACTGTGCTGGACTCTAACGTAGTCTGGGATCAGGACTGTGCTGGACTCTAACGCAGTCTGGGATCAGGACTGTGCTGGACTCTAACGCGGTCTGGGATCAGGACTGTGCTGGACTCTAACGCAGTCTGGGATCAGGACTGTGCTGGACTCTAACGTAGTCTGGGATCAGGACTGTGCTGGACTCTAACGCAGTCTGGGATCAGGACTGTGCTGGACTCTAACGTAGTCTGGGATCAGGACTGTGCTGGACTCTAACGCAGTCTGGGATCAGGACTGTGCTGGACTCTAACACAGTCTGGGATCAGGACTGTGCTGGACTCTAACGCAGTCTGGGATCAGGACTGTGCTGGACTCTAACACAGTCTGGGATCAGGACTGTGCTGGACTCTAACGCAGTCTGGGATCAGGACTGTGCTGGACTCTAACGTAGTCTGGGATCAGGACTGTGCTGGACTCTAACGCAGTCTGGGATCAGGACTGTGCTGGACTCTAACACAGTCTGGGATCAGGACTGTGCTGGACTCTAACGCAGTCTGGGATCAGGACTGTGCTGGACTCTAACGCAGTCTGGGATCAGGACTGTGCTGGACTCTAACACAGTCTGGGATCAGGACTGTGCTGGACTCTAACGTAGTCTGGGATCAGGACTGTGCTGGACTCTAACGCAGTCTGGGATCAGGTCTGTGCTGGACTCTAACGTAGTCTGGGATCAGGACTGTGCTGGACTCTAACGCAGTCTGGGATCAGGACTGTGCTGGACTCTAACGCAGTCTGGGATCAGGTCTGTGCTGGACTCTAACGTAGTCTGGGATCAGGACTGTGCTGGACTCTAACGCAGTCTGGGATCAGGTCTGTGCTGGACTCTAACGTAGTCTGGGATCAGGACTGTGCTGGACTCTAACGTAGTCTATGATCAGGACTGTGCTGGACTCTAACGTAGTCTGGGATCAGGACTGTGCTGGACTCTAACGCAGTCTGGGATCAGGACTGTGCTGGACTCTAACGTAGTCTGGGATCAGGACTGTGCTGGACTCTAACGTAGTCTGGGATCAGGACTGTGCTGGACTCTAACACAGTCTGGGATCAGGACTGTGCTGGACTCTAACGTAGTCTGGGATCAGGACTGTGCTGGACTCTAACGTAGTCTAGGATCAGGACTGTGCTGGACTCTAACACAGTCTGGGATCAGGACTGTGCTGGACTCTAACGTAGTCTGGGATCAGGACTGTGCTGGACTCTAACGTAGTCTGGGATCAGGACTGTGCTGGACTCTAATGCAGTCTGGGATCAGGACTGTGCTGGACTCTAACGCAGTCTGGGATCAGGACTGTGCTGGACTCTAACGCAGTCTGGGATCAGGACTGTACTGGACTCTAACGCAGTCTGGGATCAGGACTGTGCTGGACTCTAACGCAGTCTGGGATCAGGACTGTGCTGGACTCTAACGTAGTCTAGGATCAGGACTGTGCTGGACTCTAATGTAGTCTAGGATCAGGACTGTGCTGGACTCTAACGCAGTCTGGGATCAGGACTGTGCTGGACTCTAACGCAGTCTGGGATCTGGACTGTGCTGGACTCTAACGTAGTCTAGGATCAGGACTGTGCTGGACTCTAACGCAGTCTGGGATCTGGACTGTGCTGGACTCTAACGCAGTCTGGGATCAGGACTGTGCTGGACTCTAACGTAGTCTGGGATCAGGACTGTGCTGGACTCTAACGCAGTCTGGGATCAGGACTGTGCTGGACTCTAACGTAGTCTGGGATCAGGACTGTGCTGGACTCCAACGTAGTCTAGGATCAGGACTGTGCTGGACTCTAACGTAGTCTGGGATCAGGACTGTGCTGGACTCTAACGCAGTCTGGGATCAGGACTGTGCTGGACTCTAACGTAGTCTGGGATCTGGACTGTGCTGGACTCTAACGCAGTCTGGGATCAGGACTGTGCTGGACTCTAACGCAGTCTGGGATCAGGACTGTGCTGGACTCTAACGTAGTCTAGGATCAGGACTGTGCTGGACTCTAACGCAGTCTGGGATCAGGACTGTGCTGGACTCCTAACGCAGTCTGGGATCAGGACTGTGCTGGACTCTAACGTAGTCTATGATCAGGACTGTGCTGGACTCTAACGTAGTCTGGGATCAGGACTGTGCTGGACTCTAACGCAGTCTGGGATCAGGACTGTGCTGGACTCTAACGTAGTCTGGGATCAGGACTGTGCTGGACTCTAACGTAGTCTGGGATCAGGACTGTGCTGGACTCAACACAGTCTGGGATCAGGACTGTGCTGGACTCTAACGTAGTCTGGGATCAGGACTGTGCTGGACTCTAACGTAGTCTGGGATCAGGACTGTGCTGGACTCTAACGTAGTCTGGGATCAGGACTGTGCTGGACTCTAACGTAGTCTGGGATCAGGACTGTGCTGGACTCTAATGCAGTCTGGGATCAGGACTGTGCTGGACTCTAACGCAGTCTGGGATCAGGACTGTGCTGGACTCTAACGCAGTCTGGGATCAGGACTGTACTGGACTCTAACGCAGTCTGGGATCAGGACTGTGCTGGACTCTAACGCAGTCTGGGATCAGGACTGTGCTGGACTCTAACGTAGTCTAGGATCAGGACTGTGCTGGACTCTAATGTAGTCTAGGATCAGGACTGTGCTGGACTCTAACGCAGTCTGGGATCAGGACTGTGCTGGACTCTAACGCAGTCTGGGATCTGGACTGTGCTGGACTCTAACGTAGTCTAGGATCAGGACTGTGCTGGACTCTAACGCAGTCTGGGATCTGGACTGTGCTGGACTCTAACGCAGTCTGGGATCAGGACTGTGCTGGACTCTAACGTAGTCTGGGATCAGGACTGTGCTGGACTCTAACGCAGTCTGGGATCAGGACTGTGCTGGACTCTAACGTAGTCTGGGATCAGGACTGTGCTGGACTCTAACGTAGTCCAGGATCAGGACTGTGCTGGACTCTAACGTAGTCTGGGATCAGGACTGTGCTGGACTCTAACGCAGTCTGGGATCAGGACTGTGCTGGACTCTAACGTAGTCTGGGATCTGGACTGTGCTGGACTCTAACGCAGTCTGGGATCAGGACTGTGCTGGACTCTAACGCAGTCTGGGATCAGGACTGTGCTGGACTCTAACGTAGTCTAGGATCAGGACTGTGCTGGACTCTAACGCAGTCTGGGATCAGGACTGTGCTGGACTCTAACGCACAGCTGTTATATCCAAACGTGTGCCTCGTTTATGTGTCAAGCGGTCACAAATTATTATTTTGGTCATCAAATCGTCACCGATTATTCTGATTATTATTCGTCATGTAATCAGATCGTATGAAAACTGCAGACATTTACAGAACCAGTCAAAAGTTCGGACACTTTCTCAGTGAATCTAATAGAAAAGCGCGTCCAAACTTTTGTGTTTATTTATGTACAATTAATGAACAATTGAAGAAAAGCAGACGAGGCAGAAAGCAGACGAGGCAGCGGCAGGTCTGGTGGCAGCTTTTAGAAGAAAAACAAAGCTTATACACAAACAATTAGTTGATTATGAAATTAGTCACTAACTATTGAGATAATCGACGATTAGTTGATTAATCGAGCACTTCTTATATTTTTGTTGTACAAAAGTCTTACCCAGTTTATGCATTTCGCAAAAAACTGCAAAGTTTTGTCCCATAGGAATGAATGGGATTTGGCCAAAATTAGCCAGAAAGCCAGGTCAATGTGAGGCTCCAAAGCGCCGCCATACTGTCACAGAGAAAACGTCATTTCAAGAGTAAACTGGTCTCCAAAAAATAAAACGTTACTCTGTGAAGCTCCAAAGCGCCGCCATACTGTCACAGAGAAACGTCATTTCAAGAGTAAACTGGTCACCAAAAATAAAACGTTTACTCTGTGAAGCTCCAAAGCGCCGCCATACTGTCACAGAGAAACGTCATTTCAAGAGTAAACTGGTCTCCAAAAATAAAACGTTACTCTGTGAAGCTCCAAAGCGCCGCCATGCTGTCACAGAGAAACGTCATTTCAAGAGTAAACTGGTCACCAAAATAAAACGTTTACTCTGTGAAGCTCCAAAGCGCCGCCATGCTGTCACAGAGAAACGTCATTTCAAGAGTAAACTGGTCACCAAAAATAAAACGTTACTCTGTGAAGCTCCAAAGCGCCGCCATACTGTCACAGAGAAACGTCATTTCAAGAGTAAACTGGTCACCAAAAATAAAAACGTTACTCTGTGAAGCTCCAAAGCGCCGCCATACTGTCACAGAGAAACGTCATTTCAAGAGTAAACTGGTCACCAAAAATAAAACGTTACTCTGTGAAGCTCCAAAGCGCCGCCATACTGTCACAGAGAAACGTCATTTCAAGAGTAAACTGGTCACCAAAAATAAAACGTTTACTCTGTGAAGCTCCAAAGCGCCGCCATACTGTCACAGAGAAACGTCATTTCAAGAGTAAACTGGTCACCAAAAATAAAACGTTTACTCTGTGAAGCTCCAAAGCGCCGCCATACTGTCACAGAGAAACGTCATTTCAAGAGTAAACTGGTCTCCAAAAATAAAACGTTACTCTGTGAAGCTCCAAAGCGCCGCCATACTGTCACAGAGAAACGTCATTCCAAGAGTAAACTGGTCACCAAAAATAAAACGTTTACTCTGTGAAGCTCCAAAGCGCCGCCATACTGTCACAGAGAAACGTCATTTCAAGAGTAAACTGGTCTCCAAAATAAAACGTTACTCTGTGAAGCTCCAAAGCGCCGCCATACTGTCACAGAGAAACGTCATTTCAAGAGTAAACTGGTCTCCAAAATAAAACGTTACTCTGTGAAGCTCCAAAGCGCCGCCATACTGTCACAGAGAAACGTCATTTCAAGAGTAAACTGGTCTCCAAAAATAAAACGTTTACTCTGTGAAGCTCCAAAGCGCCGCCATGCTGTCACAGAGAAACGTCATTTCAAGAGTAAACTGGTCACCAAAAATAAAACGTTTACTCTGTGAAGCTCCAAAGCGCCGCCATACTGTCACAGAGAAACGTCATTTCAAGAGTAAACTGGTCACCAAAAAATAAAACGTTTACTCTGTGAAGCTCCAAAGCGCCGCCATGCTGTCACAGAGAAACGTCATTTCAAGAGTAAACTGGTCACCAAAAATAAAACGTTACTCTGTGAAGCTCCAAAGCGCCGCCATACTGTCACAGAGAAACGTCATTTCAAGAGTAAACTGGTCACCAAAAATAAAACGTTTACCCTGTGAAGCTCCAAAGCGCCGCCATACTGTCACAGAGAAACGTCATTTCAAGAGTAAACTGGTCACCAAAAATAAAACGTTACTCTGTGAAGCTCCAAAGCGCCGCCATACTGTCACAGAGAAACGTCATTTCAAGAGTAAACTGGTCACCAAAAATAAAACGTTTACTCTGTGAAGCTCCAAAGCGCCGCCATGCTGTCACAGAGAAACGTCATTTCAAGAGTAAACTGGTCACCAAAATAAAACGTTACTCTGTGAAGCTCCAAAGCGCCGCCATACTGTCACAGAGAAACGTCATTTCAAGAGTAAACTGGTCACCAAAAATAAAACGTTTACTCTGTGAAGCTCCAAAGCGCCGCCATACTGTCACAGAGAAACGTCATTTCAAGAGTAAACTGGTCTCCAAAATAAAACGTTACTCTGTGAAGCTCCAAAGCGCCGCCATACTGTCACAGAGAAACGTCATTTCAAGAGTAAACTGGTCACCAAAAATAAAACGTTACTCTGTGAAGCTCCAAAGCGCCGCCATACTGTCACAGAGAAACGTCATTTCAAGAGTAAACTGGTCACCAAAAATAAAACGTTACTCTGTGAAGCTCCAAAGCGCCGCCATGCTGTCACAGAGAAACGTCATTTCAAGAGTAAACTGGTCACCAAAAATAAAACGTTACTCTGTGAAGCTCCAAAGCGCCGCCATACTGTCACAGAGAAACGTCATTTCAAGAGTAAACTGGTCACCAAAAATAAAACGTTACTCTGTGAAGCTCCAAAGCGCCGCCATACTGTCACAGAGAAACGTCATTTCAAGAGTAAACTGGTCACCAAAAATAAAACGTTTACTCTGTGAAGCTCCAAAGCGCCGCCATGCTGTCACAGAGAAACGTCATTTCAAGAGTAAACTGGTCACCAAAAATAAAACGTTTACTCTGTGAAGCTCCAAAGCGCCGCCATACTGTCACAGAGAAACGTCATTTCAAGAGTAAACTGGTCACCAAAAATAAAACGTTTACTCTGTGAAGCTCCAAAGCGCCGCCATACTGTCACAGAGAAACGTCATTTCAAGAGTAAACTGGTCACCAAAAATAAAACGTTTACTCTGTGAAGCTCCAAAGCGCCGCCATACTGTCACAGAGAAACGTCATTTCAAGAGTAAACTGGTCACCAAAAATAAAACGTTACTCTGTGAAGCTCCAAAGCGCCGCCATACTGTCACAGAGAAACGTCATTTCAAGAGTAAACTGGTCACCAAAAATAAAACGTTACTCTGTGAAGCTCCAAAGCGCCGCCATACTGTCACAGAGAAACGTCATTTCAAGAGTAAACTGGTCACCAAAAATAAAACGTTACTCTGTGAAGCTCCAAAGCGCCGCCATACTGTCACAGAGAAACGTCATTTCAAGAGTAAACTGGTCACCAAAAATAAAACGTTTACTCTGTGAAGCTCCAAAGCGCCGCCATGCTGTCACAGAGAAACGTCATTTCAAGAGTAAACTGGTCACCAAAAATAAAACGTTTACTCTGTGAAGCTCCAAAGCGCCGCCATACTGTCACAGAGAAACGTCATTTCAAGAGTAAACTGGTCTCCAAAAATAAAACTTTTACTCTGTGAAAGGAAATCCTGATATCTGCTGCTGTTGTGACACAGTCACGAGTCAGAAATGAGAAAAATCCCAAAGCTCCCTCTCTAACTTTTCCGTTTTCAAAACTCAAACAAATGTTCATAACTCCCATGGCTGTCATCGTACAGACACAAATAATATGTCACAGTGGAGGAAAATGTCTCAGCTTCGTCTGGGACCGGAGCTCCAAACGCTCACACTCACGGTTTTCCAGTTACGGCTCTCCGAAGTCCTGAATGTCTACTTTTCTCCCCATTAACTTCCATTCACCCGACACTTTAATTCCCGGCCAAAATCCCAATTCTCCCGTGTTTTCAACTCGCTATAATTTAAATTCTGTTTGCAGTCGGGAAAATATTCACATCCCTCTGTTCCTCCGACCCTCGTGGTGCTCACGGTTCACACATTTTGTGGATACCAATTTTCGTTGGTGAACAGCAGCGAGTTGTTCGGCGGGTTCTTTTTGGCTCTTTTTCATCTAGTTCTACAGACATGCAGAGGGAAGTGACGGTTGCCCCCGGCAACCCCTGAGCGGCAGTCGGGTAGTTTGGTAAAAATGTGTATATTTATACATATATGTATATCTATCTATATATATATATATATATATATATAGATAGATATATTTATACATATACATATATTTATATATATATATATATATATATATATATATATATATATATATATATATAGATATATAGATATAGATATAGTCTTGTGAGGACCGGCGTATTCAGGTCTCAGGTCTCAGGTCTGGTGAGGACTGAATCATCTCCAGGTCTCGGGGACGTGCGGGTCTCCGTGGAGGCGGCTGATGAGTAAACGCTGGTTCTGAGCGGCGGCCGGGTCGGCCTGGTCTGGTTTCCAGTCATCTCTGGAAACTTCTGTCATTAGACGAGCTGCTGGCTTAGGGTTTCGTTTCTGGTCCTGATCGGGTCTGGATCTGGCTTAGGTTTCGTTTCTGGTCCTGATCGGGTCTGGATCTGGCTTAGGTTTCGTTTCTGGTCCTGATCGGGTCTGGATCTGGCTTAGGTTTCGTTTCTGGTCCTGATCGGGTCTGGATCTGGTTTAGGTTTCGTTTCTGGTCCTGATCGGGTCTGGATCTGGCTTAGGTTTCGTTTCTGGTCCTGATCGGGTCTGGATCTGGCTTAGGTTTCGTTTCTGGTCCTGATCGGGTCTGGATCTGGTTTAGGTTTCGTTTCTGGTCCTGATCGGGTCTGGATCTGGCTTAGGTTTCGTTTCTGGTCCTGATCGGGTCTGGATCTGGTGAGTCACCGTCATCTTCTCGCTTTTATTGAAACGCGACTTTCCGTTGGACTGCTCGCCGTGACGACTGCTCGCCGTGACGACTGTTTCCACCTTCCGTCGCCGGGAAACCCTGTTGCCGTGGCAACGCCGGCGCATAAATGTCGCGCCGAGTCGGAGCACCGTCAGTCTCACGTCCAGGAGACGCGCCTGCAGGTCAGACTCTGTGATGTCACTTCCTTTTTCACTGTGAACCTGGAAAGACTTCCGGTTCCTCTGGTTCTGGTCCTTCAGGTGGTTCTGGTGGATCTGGGTCGGGTTTCAACCTCCATCTGTGTGCATGTGTGTGTGTGAGGCGGAGCCTCCGGCGAACATACCTGTACATAATTACCCTCCCGACTGCGACGCTGAACTCATCTGAACCTCGACGGGACCTGATCAGACCTGCAGGGACCTGGTCCGGGTCCAGGTCTCTGATGACTCAGTCAGGTCGACATCCAGCCAATCAGCTGCTTTCTCCTGCAGGTATTTGAACTCACCTGAAGCTGCCGGCTCACTCCGAGCGCATCCCAGACCAGACCGGGGCCGGGAGCAGAATCCGGGACCTGATCCAGAACCATGAAGTCCTCCGTCGTCCTCCTCGTCCTCCTGCTGCTCTGCTGCCTCCAGGTGATGCTGGTTTCCATGGCGACGTGCAGGTTGCCGGGGAAGCTGGTCCTTAACACCCACAACCTGCTGCGAGACCTGGTACGTCCCCGAACCGAGACCTGACCGGACCCAGACCCGGTTCTGGATCCAGACCCTGTTCTGGATCCAGACCCGGTTCTGACCCGGTTCTGATGAAGCTGCTTGACCCTGCAGGGGGGGCCGTTTCCCGTCCATTGCCGGCGGTACAACAGCAGGATCCTCTTCCCAGACTCCGCCCTCTCTGCTCCAGCCAATCACACGCAGGTAAGGCTCCGCCCCCGCTCCCTGACAGCCAATCACAGAGCTGCAGGTAACCGTCCGCTTGTCCGCAGTGCCGCTGGACGTCCTCGGTGGTGTACGCGTCCCTGCAGGGGGCGGGGCTAATCTTCGCCGAGTACGACCTTCCTGAGGGGGAGGGCGGAGTCAGCTGGGACGGCCAGAACCTGGACCACTTCCTGAACCTGCAGGACCGCCTGCTGGACGACCACCACTGTGTAAGTACCAGACCCAGACCCGGTCCAGACCAGACCCTCAGACCCGGTCCAGACCAGACCCAGACCCGGTCCAGACTAGACCCTCAGACCCGGTCCAGACTAGACCCTCAGAACCGGTCCAGACTAGACCCTCAGACCCGGTCCAGACTAGACCCTCAGAACCGGTCCAGACCAGACCCTCAGACCCGGTCCAGACTAGACCCTCAGACCCGGTCCAGACCAGACCCTCAGACCCGGTCCAGACCAGACCCTCAGACCCGGTCCAGACTAGACCCTCAGACCCGGTCCAGACCAGACCCTCAGAACCGGTCCAGACCAGACCCTCAGACCCGGTCCAGACCAGACCCTCAGAACCGGTCCAGACCAGACCCTCAGACCCGGTCCAGACCAGACCCTCAGACCCGTTCCAGACTAGACCGTCAGAACCGGTCCAGACCAGACCCTCAGACCCGGTCCAGACCAGACCCTCAGAACCGTTCCAGATTAGACCCTCAGACCCGGTCCAGACCAGACCCTCAGACCCGGTCCAGACCAGACCCTCAGACCTGGTCCAGAACAGACCCAGACCCGGTCCAGACCAGGCCCAGACCCGGTCCGGACCAGACCCTCAGAACCGGTCCAGACCAGACCCTCAGACCCGGTCCAGATCAGACCCAGACCCGGTCCAGACCAGACCCCCAGACCCGGTCCAGACCAGACCCAGACCCGGTCCAGACCAGACCCTCAGAACCGGTCCAGACCAGACCCTCAGACCCGGTCCAGACCAGACCCAGACCCGGTCCAGACCAGACCCTCAGAACCGGTCCAGACCAGACCCTCAGACCCGGTCTAGACCAGACCCTCAGAACCGGTCCAGATCAGACCCTCAGAACCGTTCCAGACCAGACCCTCAGACCCGGTCCAGACTAGACCCTCAGACCCGGTCCAGACCAGACCCTCAGACCAGGTCCAGACCAGACCCTCAGACCCGGTCCAGACCAGACCCTCAGAACCGGTCCAGACCAGACCCTCAGACCCGGTCCAGACTAGACCCTCAGACCCGGTCCAGACCAGACCCTCAGACCAGGTCCAGACCAGACCCTCAGACCCGGTCCAGACCAGACCCTCAGAACCGGTCCAGACTAGACCCTCAGACCCGGTCCAGACCAGACCCTCAGACCAGGTCCAGACCAGACCCTCAGACCCGGTCCAGACCAGACCCTCAGAACCGGTCCAGACTAGACCCTCAGACCCGGTCCAGACCAGACCCTCAGATCCGGTCCAGACCAGACCCTCAGACCCGGTCCAGACTAGACCCTCAGACCAGGTCCAGACCAGACCCTCAGACCCGGTCCAGACCAGACCCTCAGAACCGGTCCAGACTAGACCCTCAGACCCGGTCCAGACCAGACCCTCAGATCCGGTCCAGACCAGACCCTCAGACCCGGTCCAGACCAGACCCTCAGACCAGACCCTCAGAACCGTTCCAGACCAGACCCTCAGAACCGGTCCAGACCAGACCCTCAGAACCTGTCCAGATTAGACCCTCAGACCTGGTCCAGACCAGACCCTCAGAACCGGTCCAGAGCAGACCCTCAGACCCGGTCCAGACTAGACCCTCAGACCCGGTCCAGACCAGACCCTCAGAACCGGTCCAGACCAGACCCTCAGAACCGGTCCAGACCAGACCCTTAGACCCGGTCCAGACCAGACCCTCAGACCCGGTCCAGAGCAGACCCTCAGACCCGGTCCAGACCAGACCCTCAGACCCGGTCCAGACCAGACCCTCAGACCTGGTCCAGACCAGACCCTCAGAACCGGTCCAGACCAGACCCTTAGACCCGGTCCAGACCAGACCCTCAGACCCGGTCCAGACCAGACCCTCAGAACCGTTCCAG
>JALJCO010008412.1:47500-63133 GCA_023101725.1 Atherinomorus stipes
GAGGACGACAGGGAAGAAGTTGGAGAGCAGCTCCAGCAGAACAACGTGAGGGATGTGTGGTCGGGAATGAAGAAGATCACTGGCTTCAAGTTAAAGGGGGACCAGACTGATGGAGGTCTGGACAGAGCTAACGAACTGAACATGTTCTTCAATAGGTTCAGTTCCCCCCCTGCCGACAACCCAACACACCACACACCCTCCATGAGCCCACAGCTTTCCTGTCCCACCCCCACTCTGTCACCCTGCACCTCAGTCATGGACCTGAACACAGCCTCCCTCTCCCCCCACATCAGGACATCCTGAGACCCTCCTCTGTCTCCACATCAGGACATCCTGAGACCTCCTCTGTCTCCACATCAGGACATCCTGAGAGCTCCTCTCCCCCCACATCAGGACATCCTGAGACCTCCTCTGTCTCCACATCAGGACATCCTGAGACCTCCTCTGTCTCCACATCAGGACATCCTGAGACCTCCTCTGTCTCCACATCAGGACATCCTGAGACCTCCTCTGTCTCCACATCAGGACATCCTGAGACCTCCTCTGTCTCCACATCAGGACATCCTGAGACCTCCTCTGTCTCCATATCAGGACATCCTGAGACCTCCTCTGTCTCCATATCAGGACATCCTGAGACCTCCTCTGTCTCCACATCAGGACATCCTGAGACCTCCTCTGTCTCCACATCAGGACATCCTGAGACCTCCTCTGTCTCCACCTCCAGCCTGACTGTCTCCTGTGACCAGGTCTAGAAACAACTGGAGAAACTGAACCGGAACAAGGCTGCAGGTCCAGATGGTGTCAGTCCCAGAGTTCTCCAGACCTGTTCAGAACAACTATGTCCGGTTCTCCAGACCTGCTCAGAACAACTATGTCCGGTTCTCCAGACCTGCTCAGAACAACTATGTCCGGTTCTCCAGACCTGCTCAGAACAACTATGTCCGGTTCTCCAGACCTGTTCAGAACAACTATGTCCGGTTCTCCAGACCTGTTCAGAACAACTATGTCCGGTTCTCCAGACCTGTTCAGAACAACTATGTCCGGTTCTTCAGACCTGCTCAGAACAACTATGTCCGGTTCTCCAGACCTGCTCAGAACAACTATGTCCGGTTCTCCAGACCTGTTCAGAACAACTATGTCCGGTTCTTCAGACCTGCTCAGAACAACTATGTCCGGTTCTCCAGACCCGCTCAGAACAACTATGTCCGGTTCTCCAGAACCTTTTAACACCAGCCTGAGACAGAACAGAGTTCCTGTGCTGTGGAAAACATCCTGTCTTGTTCCTGTCCCTAAAAAACCACAACCAGCAGAACCAGATGACTACAGACCAGAACCAGAACCAGGACCAGAACCAAATGACTACAGACCAGAACCAGAACCAGAACCAGGACCAGAACCAGAACCAGAACCAGAACCAGGAAATGCAACACTGACTACATTTACAAGAAAGGTCAGAGCAGACTCTACAGACCAGAACCAGGACCAGGATCAGAACCAGATGACTACAGACCAGGACCAGGACCAGAACCAGGACCAGGACCAGAACCAGATGACTACAGACCAGGACCAGGACCAGAACCAGAGACATGAAGAAACTAAACAAGCTGATGAAGATGATGGAGGACTCTTCCTCCTCTCCACAACACGGTGAAGAATCAACAGAGTGTGTTCAGTGGGAGGCTGCGTCAGGTTCACTGTAGGACGGAGAGATACAGGAATTCATTCCTGCAGCAGCATCACCCTGAAGAACAAGACTGACTGAATATTGATGTTTTTTATTATTTCATATAAATGTTATTTTGTTAAAAAGAAAAAAGAAAAAAAGAAAAAAGTGAGTGAGCTTTTTACAATGTTGAATTTTCCCTTCTTGGATAAATAAAGTATTTTTCATTTCATTATCAGATAGTTTATCATATTATCAGATGGTTGATCAGATTATCAGATGGTTGATCGGATTATCAGATGGTTGATCAGATTATCGGATGGTTGATCAGATTATCGGATGGTTGATCAGATTATCAGATGGTTGATCAGATTATCAGATAGTTTATCAGATTATCAGATGGTTGATCAGATTATCGGATGGTTGATCAGATTATCAGATGGTTGATCAGATTATCAGATAGTTTATCAGATTATCAGATGGTTGATCGGATTATCAGATGGTTGATCGGATTATCAGATGGTTGATCAGATTATCGGATGGTTGATCAGATTATCAGATGGTTGATCAGATTATCAGATAGTTTATCAGATTATCAGATGGTTGATCAGATTATCAGATAGTTTATCAGATGGTTGATCAGATTATCGGATGGTTGATCAGATTATCAGATGGTTGATCAGATTATCAGATAGTTTATCAGATTATCAGATGGTTGATCAGATTATCAGATGGTTGATCAGATTATCAGATGGTTGATCAGATTATCGGATGGTTGATCAGATTATCAGATGGTTGATCAGATTATCAGATAGTTTATCAGATTATCAGATGGTTGATCAGATTATCAGATGGTTGATCAGATTATCAGATAGTTTATCAGATTATCAGATGGTTGATCAGATTATCAGATGGTTGATCAGATTTTCAGATGGTTGATCAGATTATCAGATAGTTTATCAGATTATCGGATGGTTGATCAGATTATCGGATGGTTGATCAGATTATCAGATGGTTGATCAGATTATCAGATAGTTTATCAGATTATCAGATGGTTGATCAGATTATCAGATGGTTGATCAGATTATCAGATAGTTTATCAGATTATCAGATGGTTGATCAGATTATCAGATGGTTGATCAGATTATCAGATGGTTTATCAGATTATCAGATGGTTGATCAGATTATCGGATGGTTGATCAGATTATCAGATGGTTGATCAGATTATCAGATAGTTTATCAGATTATCAGATGGTTGATCAGATTATCAGATGGTTGATCAGATTATCAGATGGTTGATCAGATTATCAGATAGTTTATCAGATTATCAGATGGTTGATCAGATTATCAGATGGTTGATCAGATTATCAGATGGTTTATCAGATTATCAGATGGTTGATCAGATTATCGGATGGTTGATCAGATTATCAGATGGTTGATCAGATTATCAGATAGTTTATCAGATTATCAGATGGTTGATCAGATTATCAGATGGTTGATCAGATTATCAGATAGTTTATCAGATTATCAGATGGTTGATCAGATTATCAGATGGTTGATCAGATTATCAGATGGTTGATCAGATTTTCAGATGGTTGATCAGATTATCAGATAGTTTATCAGATTATCAGATGGTTGATCAGATTATCAGATGGTTGATCAGATTATCGGATGGTTGATCAGATTATCAGATGGTTTATTATCTGGGTGCTGCTAACATCGGGTATGAGGTTCCCGTACATTCTTAGCCGTAGGGGGATTTGTAGGCGAGCAGAAGGAGTTTATTCTGAATACTGAACCTGACAGGGAGCCAGTGGAGGTGGGGGAGGGTGGGGGTGATGCCAGTGGTGCAGGTGAGAACCCTGGTAGCTGAGTTCTGCTCATACTGGAACCGGTCCAGGGTTCTGTTCGGAACCAGGACAGAACCCAATGGATGGGGGTCAGAGAGGCCAGAGAGGGGGGGGGGGGGGGTTAGGAGTTGTTTGATGTTCAATCCCTTCCTCCCCCACAGGTAGAAGCAGCTGATCTTTTCTCCCAGACCAGTCACTAAATGACAGGTTCAACCATTTTTAAGTCATAGTGTCTTCATTTCTTGGTGGGGGGCACGTACACCCCCTTGTGGGCTGTAACCAGAGTTAATCAGAGCTGTAACCAGGTCTGAGGAATCCATTTCACCATGATTTTCTCCGATGTGTCACGGAGAGCGTGAATCCAGCACCGGCTGATCAGCCCGTCATGAACAGTCTGACCTGAAGCAGGAAACCTGCCAGAGGTTGCTGGTTCCAGTTCCACGCGCCAGCTGTACAACAGAAATTATAATAATAATAATAATAATAATACAGCTGTGCAACAGAAATAATAATAATAATAATAATAATACAGCTGTACAACAGACATAATAATAATAATAATAATAATACAGCTGTACAACAGAAATTATAATAATAATAATAATAATAATACAGCTGTACGACAGAAATAATAATAATAATAATAATAATAATAATAATACAGCTGTACAACAGAAATTATAATAATAATAATAATAATAATACAGCTGTGCAACAGAAATAATAATAATAATAATAATAATACAGCTGTACAACAGACATAATAATAATAATAATAATAATACAGCTGTACAACAGAAATTATAATAATAATAATAATAATAATACAGCTGTACGACAGAAATAATAATAATAATAATAATAATAATAATAATACAGCTGTACAACAGAAATTATAATAATAATAATAATAATAATACAGCTGCGCAACAGAAATTATAATAATAATAATAATAATAATAGTACAGCTGTACGACAGAAATAATAATAATAATAATAATAATAATACAGCTGTACAACAGAAATAATAATAATAATGATAATAATACAGCTGTACAACAGACATAATAATAATAATAATAATAATAATAATACAGCTGTACGACAGAAATAATAATAATAATAATAATAATACAGCTGTACGACAGAAATAATAATAATAATAATAATAATAATAATACAGCTGTACAACAGAAATAATAATAATAATAATAATAATACAGCTGTACAACAGACATAATAATAATAATAATAATAATAATAATACAGCTGTACGACAGAAATAATAATAATAATAATAATAATAATAATACAGCTGTACAACAGAAATAATAATAATAATAATAATAATACAGCTGTACGACAGAAATAATAATAATAATAATAATACAGCTGTACGACAGAAATAATAATAATAATAATAATAATACAGCTGTACAACAAAAATAATAATAATAATAATAATAATAATACAGCTGTGCAACAGAAATAATAATAATAATAATAATAATACAGCTGTGCAACTGAAATTATAATAATAATAATAATAATAATAATACAGCTGTACGACAGAAATAATAATAATAATAATACAGCTGTACAACAGAAATAATAATAATAATAATAATAATAATACAGCTGTGCAACTGAAATTATAATAATAATAATAATAATAATAATACAGCTGTACGGACAGAAATAATAATAATAATAATACAGCTGTACAACAGAAATAATAATAATAACAATAATAATAATAATAATAATAATAATAATAATACATTTTATTTCATAGCGCCTTTCATGGCACCCAAGGATGCTTTACAGAGAAAGAATAAAAACACAAAGGTTCAGGGAAAAGCCGAGGATAACAGAACAGTTAAAAAGCAATAAGAATGTGTTCAGATGGAGTTACAGGTTATTTTGAACAGGTGGGTTTTAGTCCCGATTTGAAAAGAGAGAAGTTGTCCATGTTTCTGAGGTCTGGGGGGCAGAGAGGTCCAGACTTTGGGGGCTCCCCATGGTGCTGAGGCGGGGCGGGAGGAGGGGGATGCGGTGGAAGGAGGGGGGTGATGCGGTGGAAGGAGGGGGGGATGTGGTGGAAGGAGGGGGATGTGGTGGAAGCGGGGGGGTGTGGTGGAAGGAGGGGGTTGTGTGGTGGAAGGAAGGGGGATGTGATGGAAGGAGGGGGGTGTGGTGGAAGGAGGGGGGATGTGGTGGAAGGAGGGGTGATGTGGTGGAAGGAGGGGGGGTGTGGTGGAAGGAGGGGGGATGTGGTGGAAGGAGGGGGATGTGGTGGAAGGAGGGGGTGATGCGGTGGAAGGAGGGGGTGATGCGGTGGAAGGAGGGGGGGATGCGGTGGAAGGAGGGGGGGATGCGGTGGAAGCGGGGGGGGTGTGGTGGAAGGAGGGGTTGTGTGGTGGAAGGAAGGGGGATGTGATGGAAGGAGGGGTGTGGTGGAAGGAGGGGGGATGTGGTGGAAGGAGGGGGTGATGCGGTGGAAGGAGGGGGTGATGCGGTGGAAGGAGGGGGGGTGATGCGGTGGAAGGAGGGGGGATGCGGTGGAAGGAGGGGGTGATGCGGTGGAAGGAGGGGGTTGTGTGGTGGAAGGAGGGGGGATGTGGTGGAAGGGGGGGGGGATGTGGTGGAAGGGGGGGGGATGTGGTGGAAGGAGGGGGGTGTGGTGGAAGGAGGGGGGATGTGGTGGGAAGGAGGAGGGATGTGGTGGAAGGAGGGGGGATGTGGTGGAAGGAGGGGGTGTGGTGGAAGGGGGGATGTGGTGGAAGGAGGGGGGATGTGGTGGAAGGAGGGGGTGTGTGTGGAAGGAGGGGGATGTGGTGGGAGGAGGGGGGTGTGGTGGAAGGAGGAGGGTTGTGGTGGAAGGAGGGGGGATGTGGTGGAAGGAGGGGGATGTGGTGGAAGGAGGGGGTTGTGTGGTGGAAGGAGGGGGATGTGGTGGAAGGAGGGGGGTGTGGTGGAAGGAGGGGGGATGTGGTGGAAGGAGGGGGGGTGTGGTGGAAGGAGGGGGATGTGGTGGAAGGAGGGGGGGTGTGGTGGAAGGAGGAGGGATGTGGTGGAAGGAGGGGGATGTGGTGGAAGGAGGGGGGTGTGGTGGAAGGAGGGGGGATGTGGTGGAAGGAGGGGGGATGTGGTGGAAGGAGGGGGTTGTGTGGTGGAAGGAGGGGGGATGTGGTGGAAGGAGGGGAGGATGTGGTGGAAGGGGGGTTCTGGTGATGATGCGGGCTGCTGAGTTCTGGACCAGTTGGAGTTTGTGGGGGAGTTTGTGGGGGAGACCAAAGAGGAGTGAGTTACAGTAGTGGAGGTGGGGGGTGGAGGACTTTGGACCAGGATGGCAGCAGTATGGGGGGGTGAGGGAGGGACGGAGACGATTGATGGAGCGAAGATGGAAGTAAGCAGACCGGGTTATGTTTGTGATGTGTGAGCTTGAAACGACTGTCGAGGATGACACCCAGACTCTTTACCTGAGGGGGGGGGGGGGGGGGGGGGGGGCACTGTCCCGTCATCAATAGTTATGGAGAAGCTGTTGGTTTTGGAGATGGTTGTTTTGGTGCCGACAAGAAGAAATTCAGTTTTATTGCTGTTGAGTTTGAGGAAGTTGGAGGTGAACCAAGATTTTATTTCTGAGAGGCAGTGGGTGAGGGAGGAGGGAGGAGGGGGGGGAGTGGAGTCGGGCTTACTGGAAATGTAGAGCTGGGTGTCATCCGTGAAATGGTAAATGGTAAATGGTAAATGGTAAATGGACTGTACTTAGTATCGCGCTTTTCCAGTCATACTAACCGCTCAAAGCGCTTTACACTACATATCACATTCACCCAGTCGCACACATTCATACCCCGATAGGCACATCGGGAGGCAACTTGGGGTTCAGTGTCTTGCCCAAGGACACTTCGGCATGTAGTCTGGGGAAGCCTGGAATCGATCCCACAACCCTCTGGTTGAAAGACGACTGCTCTTCCACCTGAGCTACAGCCGCGAAACAGTGGAACTGGATGTCAAATCTACGGAAGATATTACCTAGTGGGAGGAGGTAAATTATGAAAAGGAGGGGCCCCAGGACGGAGCCCTGGGGCACACCTGAAGTGACTGGGGAGGGAAGTGAGGTGAATGATTTGAGCTGGATGAACTGAGTCCAGCCTGGGAACAGCCAGTAAGATCAGTCAACGGGCGTAAACAGCTGGTAAACATCAGTGAACAGGCTGTAAACATCAGTAAACGGGCTTAAACAGCTGGTAAACATCAGTAAACAGGCTGTAAACATCAGTAAACGGGCTTAAACAGCTGGTAAACATCAGTAAACAGGCTGTAAACATCAGTAAACGGGCGTAAACAGCTGGTAAACATCAGTAAACAGGCTGTAAACATCAGTAAACGGGCGTAAACAGCTGGTAAACATCAGTAAACAGGCTGTAAACATCAGTAAACGGGCGTAAACAGCTGGTAAACATCAGCAAACAGGCTGTAAACATCAGTAAACGGGCGTAAACAGCTGGTAAACATCATCAAACAGGCTGTAAACATCAGTAAACGGGCGTAAACAGCTGGTAAACATCAGTAAACAGGCTGTAAACATCAGTAAACGGGCGTAAACAGCTGGTAAACATCAGTGAACAGGCGTAAACAGTTGGTAAACATCAGTGAACAGTCAGCAAACATCAGCAAACAGCCTGTAAACATCAGTAAACGGGCATAAACAGCTGGTAAACATCAGTGAACAGGCTGTAAACATCAGTAAACAGTCAGCAAACATCAGTAAACAGGCTGTAAAACATCAGTAAACGGGCGTAAACAGCTGGTAAACATCAGCAAACAGGCTGTAAACATCAGTCTGTCCCTCCAGGATTTCGCGATGTTGCGATCGCAATTATTAATGCAAATTCAGCCAATCCCCGTGAATTCTGCTCGTCTTGCAATTTTACCCAATCACCGCAACTTTAATGCAACTTTGACCAATCACAACTCTCTTTCTCTTTATGATCAATGATGTCACCGCGGTCTTTTCCCACGCACCGGCTAGTCCGCCAGAAACCAAAGAAGAAGACGTTCTTCTTCTTTTACTGTTTACTGTAGCTTGCCATGGTAGCTTGCTAGCATGTTTGACGAGTCAGAATGTTTCACATTTACCGACAAAAATCTCCGCCAAAGACCGTGCTCGACAGTTTCCCCATGATCTACATGAAAGCGGTGGTAAACTATGCTGCTCCTCATGCAATATTGTGGTGGAACACAAACGGATGTCAACATTTTCCACCGCAAAACACCAACGGAGAGTCTTAAGGCCTTTACACACCTACTCCGAATATTTCGTCCGAAAGATTCGCACGGCAAAAGCTTTAATCAAATTAATATCAAGTCAACGGGAGCGTTCACATCAGTGACAAAATTTCGTCTTGCGATTTTGCGACGTTTATTTTTTCGAACTGGGGTCGATTTACTTAATATTCACATCCGACAGATACACAATCCACCAATCAGAGAAGGCGCTCTGACCGTCACAGAGCTGGTTGCGAGCAAAAAAGAGAAAGGAAAAGAGAGACGTGTCGCTTGGTCGCTGTTACTGCATCATTATGGCTCAGGTGTTATCACCTTCGTGTTGCTCACTATTGTTTGGCAAACGGGGGGTGTCACAGCTGAAGTAGCAGTGTTTTCCCTACATTTTGTAGCCATTCGAGGTTATTAGCTACAGGTGTTATATTTAAAATCCCAATTTGGCATCTCCACGGTGAGATCAGCTGTTTCCAGCATCCAGTTGTTTCCCTGCAGCCGTCTCTCCCTCCGTCACTGCTGCATGTGGTCACGTTCCTCTGGAATAACGGATGCGAGTTTGTTCTATAGCATCATCGTAATTTCGCGTCGGAGCAGGTGTGTATAGACAAATGCGTCGATATTTCTCCTCCTAATTATTCGCAATTTCGTGCCGTTTATTCGCAGTGTGAAAAGGCCTTAAGAAGTGTCTGAAGAAGTGTTTTTCCCCAGACATACAATAAAAATGATGAAATATCAGAATTTCTATTTTCTTATTATTGCAAACAGTTTTCAAGTGCTTTTTTTTTTTTTTAAGGGAGTGGAGAAAAACACTAAAAACCACTGCAACTTTTGTTGCAACTTTTTACAAAACCTGCCGCAACATCTGGCATTTTAGGCCGCAACAATCAGAAAAAAGTGCCGCAAAATCCTGGAGGGACTGATCAGTAAACGGGCGTAAACAGCTGGTAAACATCAGTAAACAGGCGTAAACAGTTGGTAAACATCAGTAAACAGTCAGCAAACATCAGCAAACAGCCTGTAAACATCAGTAAACAGTCAGCAAACATCAGTAAACAGGCTGTAAACATCAGTAAACGGGCGTAAACAGCTGGTAAACATCAGTAAACAGCCTGTAAACATCAGTAAACGGTCGGTAAACAGGCCTCCAGCCCTGCGTGACTCAGTTTGTATTTGTGCTTCAACATTCCTGCTGACTCGTCAGCTTTACCTGCGGTGTTGTGTTGATGCTCGTTACCGCCTCCAGATAATCATCCTGCTGACAGACATGTAATTACCTGATTACCATCATAGCCTTCACACCTGTACCGGTTTATCCTCCTCTTCTCTCCGTCCTGGACCAGCAGAAAAGTCTGGACCTGATCCAGATCCTGATCCAGGTTCTTTTCAGAGAACCACAGAAGATGTCAGAAACCGAAACCCCCACCCTGGTGGAGGACTCCATCCTGGTCCTGATGGAGGACTCTGTCCTGGTCCTGGTGGAGGACTCCATCCTGGTCCTGATGGAGGACTCTGTCCTGGTCCTGGTGGAGGACTCCATCCTGGTCCTGATGGAGGTCTCAGTCCTGGAACTGATGGAAGACTCCATCCTGGTCCTGATGGAGGTCTCAGTCCTGGAACTGATGGAGGACTCCATCCTGGTCCTGGTCCTGATGGAGGACTCCATCCTGGTCCTGATGGAGGTCTCAGTCCTGGAACTGATGGAGGACTCCATCCTGGTCCTGGTCCTGATGGAGGACTCCATCCTGGTCCTGGTCCTGATGGAGGTCTCCGTCCTGGTCCTGATGGAGGACTCTGTCCTGGTCCTGATGGAGGTCTCCGTCCTGGTCCTGGTCCTGATGGAGGTCTCCATCCTGGTCCTGGTGGAGGACTCCATCCTGGTCCTGGTCCTGATGGAGGACTCCATCCTGGTCCTGGTCCTGATGGAGGTCTCCGTCCTGGTCCTGGTGGAGGACTCCATCCTGGGCCTGGTCCTGGTGGAGGACTCCATCCTGGTCCTGGTCCTGATGGAGGTCTCCGTCCTGGTCCTGATGGAGGACTCCATCCTGGTCCTGGTCCTGGTGGAGGACTCCATCCTGGTCCTGGTCCTGATGGAGGTCTCAGTCCTGGTCCTGATGGAGGACTCTGTCCTGGAACTGATGGAGGACTCCATCCTGGTCCTGGTCCTGGTGGAGGACTCCATCCTGGTCCTGGTCCTGATGGAGGACTCCATCCTGGTCCTGGTCCTGATGGAGGTCTCCGTCCTGGTCGTGATGGAGGACTCCGTCCTGGTCCTGGTGGAGGACTCCATCATGGTCCTGGTCCTGATGGAGGTCTCCGTCCTGGTCCTGATGGAGGTCTCCATCCTGGTCCTGGTCCTGATGGAGGACTCCATCCTGGTCCTGGTCCTGATGGTGGACTCCATCCTGGTCCTGGTCCTGATGGAGGACTCCATCCTGGTCCTGGTCCTGATGGAGGTCTCCGTCCTGGTCCTGATGGAGGTCTCCGTCCTGGTCCTGGTGGAGGACTCCATCCTGGGCCTGGTCCTGATGGAGGACTCCATCCTGGTCCTGGTCCTGATGGAGGTCTCCGTCCTGGTCCTGATGGAGGACTCCATCCTGGTCCTGGTCCTGGTGGAGGGACTCCATCCTGGTCCTGGTCCTGATGGAGGTCTCAGTCCTGGTCCTGATGGAGGACTCCATCCTGGTCCTGGTCCTGATGGAGGTCTCCGTCCTGGTCCTGATGGAGGACTCCATCCTGGTCCTGGTCCTGGTGGAGGACTCCATCCTGGTCCTGGTCCTGATGGAGGTCTCAGTCCTGGTCCTGATGGAGGACTCTGTCCTGGTCCTGGTGGAGGACTCCATCCTGGTCCTGGTCCTGATGGAGGTCTCCGTCCTGGTCGTGATGGAGGACTCCGTCCTGGTCCTGGTGGAGGACTCCATCATGGTCCTGGTCCTGATGGAGGTCTCCGTCCTGGTCCTGATGGAGGTCTCCATCCTGGTCCTGGTCCTGATGGAGGACTCCATCCTGGTCCTGGTCCTGATGGAGGTCTCCGTCCTGGTCCTGATGGAGGACTCTGTCCTGGTCCTGGTGGAGGACTCCATCCTGGTCCTGGTCCTGATGGAGGACTCCATCCTGGTCCTGGTCCTGATGAAGGTCTCCGTCCTGGTCCTGATGGAGGTCTCCATCCTGGTCCTGGTCCTGATGGAGGACTCCGTCCTGGTCCTGGTGGAGGTCTCCATCCTGGTCCTGGTCCTGATGGAGGTCTCCATCCTGGTCCTGGTGGAGGACTCCATCCTGGTCCTGGTCCTGATGGAGGACTCCGTCCTGGTCCTGGTGGAGGACTCCATCATGGTCCTGGTCCTGATGGAGGTCTCCGTCCTGGTCCTGGTCATGATGGAGGTCTCCATCCTGGTCCTGGTCGTGATGGGGGTCTCCGTCCTGGTCCTGGTCCTGATGGGGGTCTCCGTCCTGGTCCTGGTCCTGATGGAGGACCATATGTGGTCTTTTGGTGTCCTCTAGACCCGGTCCAGATCTGGTAAAGGCTCGGTCCAGACCTGGTCCAGGCTGAGTCCGGACCCGATGATATATCCTTGTTTGCGTCTCGGACATTATTTCATCAATGACGTCTGAGACACGAACACGGATATTTAATCAATGACGTCTGAGACACGAACACGGATATTTCATCAATGACGTCAGAGACACGAACACGGATATTTCATCAATGACGTCCGTGACATGAACACGGATATTTCATCAATGACGTCCGTGACATGAACACGGATATTTCATCAATGACGTCCGTGACACGAACACGGATATTTCATCAATGACGTCCGAGACACGAACACGGATATTTCATCAATGACGTCTGAGACACGAACACGGATATTTCATCAATGATGTCCGAGACACGAACACGGATATTTCATCAATGACGTCTGAGACACGAACACGGATATTTCATCAATGACGTCAGAGACACGAACACGGATATTTCATCAATGACGTCCGTGACATGAACACGGATATTTCATCAATGACGTCCGTGACATGAACACGGATATTTCATCAATGACGTCCGTGACACGAACACGGATATTTCATCAATGACGTCCGAGACACGAACACGGATATTTCATCAATGACGTCCGAGACACGAACATGGATATTTCATCAATGACGTCCGAGACACGAACATGGATATTTCATCAATGATGTCTGAGACACGAACACGGATATTTCATCAATGACGTCCGAGACCGAACACGGATATTTCATCAATGACGTCCGAGACACGAACATGGATATTTCATCAATGACGTCCGAGACACGAACACGGATATTTCATCAATGACGTCTGAGACACGAACACGGATATTTCATCAATGACGTCCGAGACACGAACACGGATATTTCATCAATGACGTCCGAGACACGAACACGGATATTTCATCAATGACGTCTGAGACACGAACACGGATATTTCATCAATGATGTCCGAGACACGAACACGGATATTTCATCAATGATGTCCGAGACACGAACACGGATATTTCATCAATAACGTCTGAGACACGAACACGGATATTTCATCAATGATGTCCGAGACACGAACACGGATATTTCATCAATGACGTCCGAGACACGAACACGGATATTTCATCAATGATGTCCGAGACACGAACACGGATATTTCATCAATAACGTCTGAGACACGAACACGGATATTTCATCAATAACGTCTGAGACACGAACATGGATATTTCATCAATGATGTCCGAGACACGAACACGGATATTTCATCAATGACGTCCGAGACACGAACACGGATATTTCATCAATGAAATCTGAGACACGAACACGGATATTTCATCAATGATGTCCGAGACACGAACACGGATATTTCATCAATGACGTCCGAGACACGAACACGGATATTTCATCAATGAAATCTGAGACACGAACACGGATATTTCATCAATGACGTCTGAGACACGAACACGGATATTTCATCAATGACGTCTGAGACACGAACACGGATATTTCATCAATGAAATCTGAGACACGAACACGGATATTTCATCAATGACGTCTGAGACACGAACACGGATATTTCATCAATAACGTCTGAGACACGAACACGGATATTTCATCAATGAAATCTGAGACACACGAACACGGATATTTCATCAATAACGTCTGAGACACGAACACGGATATTTCATCAATGAAATCTGAGACACGAACACGGATATTTCATCAATGACGTCTGAGACACGAACACGGATATTTCATCAATAACGTCTGAGACACGAACACGGATATTTCATCAATGACGTCCGAGACACGAACACGGATATTTCATCAATGACGTCCGAGAGACGAACACGGATATTTCATCAATGACGTCCGAGACACGAACACGGATATTTCATCAATGACGTCCGAGAGACGAACACGGATATTTCATCAATGACGTCCGAGACACGAACACGGATATTTCATCAATGACGTCCGAGAGACGAACACGGATATTTCATCAATGACGTCCGTGACACGAACTGGACATCTGCGGGAGGAGCTTGGGCCCTGCGGGAATTCCCGCCAGCTGAAGGCCTCTATCGTGTGCAGAGTCCTGCAGCCCGTCCGGGCTTTGTTTCCGGCCTCGTGCTGCAGGTGAAGCTCCTGATGGAACCGGGTGAAGCCAGAACCTTTACGGATTTTAGCGGAAATCTGACGGATCGGTTTGAGCAGTGTCTAATTTTTGGTGAACCGCCTCGGTGATGGTGGGGGCTTTCCCCTGCTGAGTCCTGAGGTTTGGGTGTAGAGGCGTCCTGATGGGAGCAGAGCGGCACGTCGACTCTCCCGGACGTGTCCTAGCCTGCAGACCCGGCAGCAGCACACGGATGAGTAGTTTTCTGATTCTAGATTTAGCTGCACTGACTCACGTCTGTCAGACGGCCAACGGCTGCAGGCGACGATGACGATGACTCACCTTCATCACTGTTTACAGTCTGAACCAGGACGAAAGTGAAAGTAACCTTTCACCTGAATCAGCAGATTTCAAACATGACCCTCCAGGACTGATCCGGGTGGACTCCCAGACCTGATCAAAGCTGGTTTCTCTATCGGGGTTTATCCTGAAGATTTAAAGGAACATTCCACCCACAGAATGATGTAACTTTTATCTTCCACCCCCCTCATGGTGAGAAAGACTCTGCAGCATTTTTAATATCTCAAATGCAGCCGGTGATCAGGAAGGCTTCTCGTTTCCCCCCAACTTTCATATAATGGAGTTCACCGGGGTCCGAGCCAAAAAGCTGCAGCTGTTGCAGCACCAGGCTGTCGGTTTAGCTTGTCCTCTCTGAGTTTTAACTTGAACCAGTTTTTATAATGATTCATTCTGTCGTACTCGTGTCGTCTCCACCGTGTCTCGTACTTGTGTGCGTCGTGTCTCGTACTCGTGTTCTCGTACTCGTGTCTCGTAGACTCGTGTCGTCTCCACGTCGTGTCTCGTACTCGTGTCTGGTATTGTGCTCGTGTCTCGTACTCGTGTCGTCTCCACCGTGTCTCGTACTCGTGTCTCGTACTCGTGTCGTTCTCCACCGTGTCTCGTACTCGTGTCTCGTACTCGTGTCTCGTGATTGCGTGTCTCCTGTTCTGCGTGTCTCGTATTCGTGTCTCGTACTCGTGTCTCCTTCTCGTGTCGTCTCCCCGTGTCTCGTACTCGTGTCGTCTCCCCGTGTCTCGTACTCGTGTCTCGTACTCGTGTCGTCTCCACCGTGTCTCGTACTCGTGTCGTCTCCACCGTGTCTCGTACTCGTGTCTCGTACTCGTGTCGTCTCCACCGTG
>JALJCO010008413.1:0-167150 GCA_023101725.1 Atherinomorus stipes
GGTGAATGACATTTTTCTGACTAAAGGTAAAGATATAGCATCTTATTTTAGAAATTTCTTTGCTGATGAACTTGATAAATTAAGACAAAGCACTGTACATTACAGTAGCTATGGTATCTAAAATAATCACAGATATAATTATGAAAGATAAAAGCTGTGATTTTACATTTTATCTGTTAAGTATAGGAGAAGAGGAACAGTTTTTCTAAATTGAATGAAAAACAGCCATCAGGAATGGATGAGATGAATGGTAGATTATTAAAACTTGCTGCAAGTAAAATAGCGGCTCCAGTGTGTCACATGTTTAACCTCAGTTTGGCACAGGGAATCTTTCCACAAATATGGGAAAACTGCCAAAATGATTCCTCTTTTAAAAAATAAACACGACCAGTTCTCAGCAGCAAATAGAAGGCCAATTAGTATTCCCCACATGCTGAGGAAATTATTGGAAAAGGTAGTTTTTAAACGAATGTTAAATTATTTGGATAGAAATTAAATCAATTTTGAATCACAGCATGCATATAAGGAAAATCACTCTACTGGTACTGCATTAGCAGAGCTGACTGATAGGTGGTTATCTCAGATTAACAACAAAATGATGGTGGGTGCAGTCTTGCTAGACTTTAGTGCTGCTTTCGATTTAGTAGATCACGACCTGTTGTTAGGTAAACTATCAGCATATGGATTTGGTCTTACCTCTTAACTGGATATGAAGTTATGTAACTTGAATATCCTAATCTGTATTTTTTAATGGAGGTTTTTCCTCTCCTAAATATTTACAGTGTGGTGTGCCCCAGGGCAGTTGCCTGGGACCTTTGTTCTCTCTCACTTTTATTAATGACATGCGATATGTCCTTAAACACTGCAATACAACTTCTATGTAGACAAGATGCTACAGTATATTATGCTGCAAGTAATAAATCAGAATTAAAAGTCAAGCCATAGACTGACTTAGAGCGGCTGCAGGACTGAGATAAATGTGAACAAGTTGGTTTTAAATGTGTCAAAAACAAAGAGCATGCTTTTTAAATCTAGGCACCAGACCAGTGACGAACTTCATATTATGCTAAAGGGCATGGAAGGGGAGCAAGTGAAGATGGAGGTAAAGCTCCTTGGAGTGACTTTTGATGAACAACTGTCTTTGGAAAAAACATACAAGTTCCAAAATATGGCTTGTATTAGGAGATGTAGTTCACCTCTGACTCTCTGTCTAAAGAGTGCGAGTGGTTCAGTCTTTGGTGTTGTCCGATCTGAATTAATGCTCATGGGTATGGTCAGGTGCAGGAAAAAAACACTTGTCTAAACTTCAGACAGCACAGAACAACGCTGCCAGATTGGCACTAGGCTGTCCTCTTAACTGGAGACAAAGCTCAGTTGCTCTTCATGAACACTTCACGTGGTTCAGGGTGGAACATAGACTTTAGTATCATCTGCTTTGCTTTTTTGAAACCAGCTTATCTATATGCGCGTTTACACTACGTGAGAGATCAGCACAATTACTCCACAAGACAGGCCACTCATGGTCATATTGTATGTCCCAGACCCAGGACAGATAGCAGTTTGTAGATAGATGCTCTTTCGAGCGGTAGCTATGTGGAACAGGCTGCTTTCGGCTGTCACTGCAGCATTTGAAAAGGCATGTTTTAAGAATCTTCTTAGAAAAATGTATGCTCTCTGAGCTATAGATGATTTTTCTTAATATCTGGATATGGTTTTAATTCATTTGAACTTTTGCAATATTTTCATGTGATGTAATTGTTTTATGTAATTTTATTTTAAAAGGAAGAATAGCTGTCAAGTCTATGACAGTTTATGGGGATCCAAATAATAAACAAATAAACAAATTGATCCATCGTTCAAGACAGAAAGTTTGACCTTTGACTTTTTTATATGTCAGTGTAGGAGTGATTGGTTGGTGTTCAATAAAGCTGTCATTGTTTCAAGTGTATTTATCTGCAGCTTGCAACCCAGTGGGTGGGTCCTATAGTGGGCGTGTCGCATTGTGGGTGGGTCTGGTTAGGTTTAGGGGAAGGGTCAGGGGTAGGGCTAGATTTTACCGTGCTCTCATTGTCGTAGTGTGACGTCGAGTAACGTCACACTACGACACGCCCACTCTATGACACGCCCCTGTCTTGCGAGCCGCAGATAGACCCTTCTCCATTGTTTCCACCTGTGAGGACAGTCTCTAAGGCACTGATGAATAAGTGTGGCATTTTAAATGGTTGTGTTTAAAATGGGAAATCAAGTTACTTCCTCGTTGATTTTAGTGTGTTAGCTAGAATATTGTGTCTAGCTATTTGCAAAAGTGAATAGCTACATTGAAAACTGTGTCAAGGCTGAGAATGTGTTTAAGGTTTTGCTGATTTAGGTGAAGTTGTGAGGTTTGAGTGAAAAAGGTTAGAAATAGTGTGATAGAGGTTTTGTGTGTTAGTAATTGAAAAAAAAAAAACTGTAAAAGTGCTGTTAAAATAATGTTTAATGTTTGGAGAAACAGTGGTGTGTGTTTGGTGGCAGGGGTTTTCACGCAGACATATGACGTCAGCTGCGCTCCACAACCTCCTGTGATTAAATGCCAGTACGACTGGAGAGACGTCTCCGCTCTTCTGTCCCGTCGCAGACATCATCGGACAGTTTCTGCGCTGTGTTGTTTCTCAGGCAGTGACTACTGGAGAGGATCTCTGTGCCGTTTCAACAGAACAGCGGCTGCTCTGCAAATGCCCGGCAACATGCCCGCGTGGAAATCTGCGCAGTCATTTCCAACCACTCTGCCCAGTTCAGGCCCCGCAGCATATCAAAATTCACCACAAAGTCTGCAAAAGTCTCGTATGTAATGTAATGTAATGAGTGGGTTCAACACAGAGCAGTTGGTTGCTAGGTAACGCAACATTTGTTTATGTTGGCACGGGGATATTTATCTACGCGTGGGTTACAGTCTGTTTTACTACAGGTTTGGAGCACAGCTCAGCCAATCACATTTAAGAATTTATTAATCAGAATTATCATTTTTATTTTAAATTTGGGGTTTATATAGTTTTTTTTTTAATCTTCTTAAATGGAATTAACTTTTATTCAGAATTAAAACTTTCATGTAAACATTGTCAATGTCTTTCAACAGCATCTTATAACCCGTTTTCACACGAACAGAGCCAAATTGAAATTTGTTGGTAAGAACTGTTGGTGAATGAGGCCCAGCCGCTGTAATGCCCATCAATCACTAAAACCTTTGATTTCTTTTTTAAGCCGCTGCAGAAATTTGAAATGAAATTGCAATTTTTGGAGCTATAACCTTCAGTTTTAATTTGAAAGTTATGAACATTATCTTAAGAAAAGTGTAATAGTCAATGTGACTTCATGATGGTGTTGATGCAACATGTGCTCCAGGCTTGAAAGCTGAAAAGACGCCTACCTCCTGTTCACGCAGAAGGCAGGCGTCCCCGGCTGTGCATCACAAAATGAACATAAACAATTAACTGAAGCAACTGCTGGGCCAGAATTCCTCCGTGATGATGTGAAAGACTGATCACTTCACAGCAGTGAAGTTGGCAATTACTTCAAGATTTTGCTGCCAAGGATTCAACAAACTACTGACTCGGGAAATTACTTTTTGTTTTTCCAGCATCACGTTACAGCAGAGAAGCTCTTACCAGTTTTTAACAAATGAAGAATTTTTATTTTTCTATTGTAAGGCAAGTTGTTTTATAGATTTATCTGTAGATATTTTAAGTTAATCATCTCTTATTAACAAACTTGAAGTTCAAGTAACTTTTGAGCATAAATGCCATCACTATAATTATTTCTGCAGTATTCTGTAGTAACATCAGTATATGAGCAGAGATGACTGCACTAAACTATGACAAGCTGCTTGTGTGTTTACATAATTTTAAGCCATTTGTAGCAGTATTTATGGCACATTAATCAGCACATGTTGCCTATATTTAAATAAATTGAAGTGAAAACTCAAAACAAAGTGGATCCCAAGAGAAAAGACTCACCGAACAGATGACAGAGGTGTTTTATTAAGATGTTGTCTCAATCCTCCCAGGCAATCCAAGCAGCTTCTATAAATAATGGCAATGGCATTTTTTCCATGTGAGAAGTAAAATCCCCACCCCCACCAAAAAAACAGTCTCTTTATTTCCTTCATCATTTCAGTTCTGTCATTCATTCCCGTGTCATTTTAGGGGAGTGGCAACCCACAATGACAAATAAAGATGTTCATAAAAAGTCGGACTGCATCAGGAGACAGAACAGGATAAAAAGAGGAAGAGAATAAACGGGACAAACATTAGGCCAGACATTATAACTTTCTTTTTTTTTTTTCAACCTGAACCTTGTTTCTTGGAGTTAATAAGTGTATTTACACACCTGTAAAATTTCTGAATTACTCTGACTCCTTTGGAAGATATTACGTTGTACGCCCTTCGGCGTACATCCATATAATGGGAGAGATGGGGCAAACTAAGACATTATCTGCAACAAAACTCCTTCATTTCAGAAATATTTTACATAGAATGAAGGAACATGCATGTCTTTGGACGGGTGGGAGGGAAGCCGGAGTACCCGGAGAGAACCCACGCATACACGGGGAGAACATGCAACTTTACCATGCATGTCCAAAGACATGCATGCCAGGTTAATTGGTCACTCTAAATTGCCCCTAGGAATGAATGTGAGTGTGAATGGTTGTCTGTCTCTCTGTGTTGGTCCTGTGACAGACTGGCGACCTGTCCAGGGTGTACACCGCCTCTCGCCTGATAATAGCTGGGATAGGCTCCAGCAACCCCCACAACCCTGGAACTGGATAAGCGGTACAGAAAATGACTGACTGACAGAATGAAGGGAACAAACAAGCACTATTGTCCTGTAGGTTCAGAGTTAGCTCTCTGCTGTTATTGGGAAGGTTCTCTGCATTCTACCGGTTGCCGCGCATTCCCGACAGCTAAGAAGACAGCTCGCTACCTAGATGCATTAAAAACTGTAGTCCGCAAAACTCTCAACTCACAGGACAGTAGTACTCATTCATTCATTCATTAATCTGTGGTGACGTTAATTGAAAGGGAAAAAGAGCAACAATCTTTCTCCCCTTTTGATCTTTTTAGTTACAGAAGCGGGTACAAGCCAAACTATTATTAACCTGGTTTTCCAAAGTGCATTATCTGAAGCTCTTACCTTTTCTTCGGTGCATATACGGTGTTTTCTTTCTTTTTCCTTCGAGAGTTTGAGTGACTGGCGTCTGCTCCAATCATGAGCTTATTTCCACACAGCGTCATGCTCTTAGCTCTGTCATTGGCTGCCGATATAAACAGAAATCTCCACCCAGAAACGTCCCTAACACACCAAAACCATGCAAAAGAGCGAATTACAGGCAGGGCAGGGGAGAGAGAGTTGCGTTCAAACACACCACGGCACAGGAGCTGAGTCCCAAAGGCGGAGTTTGAGACGGATTTCACTTGCTCAAGTCTAACGTTTATTTTTTACGGGGGAACTCCGGACTATACCTTTAACTTGTTTTTAAATGTTTACTGTAAATGACATGAACTACAGTGGAATCCTCTCATAAACATCTGACCGGTAGTCCCTTTTAGTGCAAGTCCTTTCCCATGGATCATGTTAAGTTTTTCTGCTGCCTTTCTCAGCTCTGTTGCCAAACCAGATGAATGACCGGTTGAATCCTTAAATTTGGTGGTGGTGTTAGTTGATTGATTGAACCAGATAGTATTCAGCTGCTGAGAAGAGCTGCAGAGTGTCACACACATCTATGCACACACACACATCTCTTGTGCAACAATGGACCTCTTCCTTCTTCTGATATAAATGAGAGGCCATGTGTTTGTTTTTCTGTTTGGTTCTCTTGGGCTAGTATTATATTGCCTTGTCGTCAATTTAATGAGAGCAGGTGTCTCTCTGTTTTTTCTTTTCTCTCTCTCTCTCTCTCTTTTTTGTCTTTTTTTGAAGATTGGATAAGATGATCGGGTTTAGCCAGTAGGCTATAGTCTGTATTCTGTAAATTGAATGAGTCCTTAAGTTATAAGAAATATGCTCTCATCTATGGCAGATACTTCGCAGCTCATATCCTTAGAAAGGATCTTGCGTGCTTTTTTAGGCTGGTTGGTTTCTGCTGGGGTTTTTCCCGTTTGGTGTGTGTGTGTTTTTCACTTCTGTTTAATATTAAATGTCAATTTCAGTTTTGTCTATTAATGTCAGGGGTGTCAGAAATGAGCTAAAGAGGAAAAGTGTTTTTCTATATTGCCAGAATAAAGGTGCAGATTTCTATTTTATTCAAGAGTCTCATGCCTCAGATTCAGACGTGGCACACTGGAGGAGTCAGTGAGGAAAAAGTGTGTGGTTTTCATGTAGTACTAATTGATAGCAGGGGCAGCTATTCTACTTGGTAAATTCAAAAGCTGTGTAATTAAACATTTCACTGATACAGAAGGGAGATGGATAATCTTGATAGTTGAGGTTGATCATCAGCAGTTTATCCTTGTAAATATCTATGCTGCTAATGCTAAAAAAAATCAACATGGTTTTGTTTTCAACAATTGAAAATAAGACTAAACTAACCTACTGACAACTTTGCCTGTGGCAAAGGTTCTTACGGGGAGGAGACTTTAACACTGTGATGGATGAAAGTATAGACAGGTGCCCCCCTCCCAAAGTTTAACGAACGAATGAATTAGAAAATATATGTAGCAAAATAGGTCAGATTGATATGTGTAGACAAATACATTTAAATGAAAAAGCATAGACCAGGAGTAACAGTGATAGGTCCTTTCAATCGCGTATAGACTTTTGGTTAATTTAATCAGATATAGAGGATACAGTTCTCACAGATCAGAGCTGTTACTATCAAAATACATATGGGGGTAAAGAAAGATATCTTTAACAGAGACTATTGGAATCTAAAGAAGGCATTGTTACAGGATGAAAAAAATTTCACAAAGAAAACCAAAAAATTATAGAGAAGCACTGGAGACAAGCAAAAATACCAAATAGATTTAATATACACTGGGAATAAATGAAATTTGAAATCCGAAATTATGCCTTACGAAGGAGTAGAAAAATCTGGAGGTTAAATAAACAGAGAATCCCAAATCACTGCAAAAATGATAGAATTAACTGGTAAATCAAATCTATCAGAGGAAGAAATGGAAGATCTGACAACTGCACAGGCTGAACTGGACAAAATTTATGAAGTAAAAGCTAAAGGTGCCTTTGCCAGATCAAGGAGAAGATGGCTTGAGCAAGGGAAGAATTGTACTAAGTACTTCAATTTGGAAAAAAGGAATCATGAGCAGTCGTTCATCCAGAATATTCATCTCGTCTTCTGTGTGATACTTCTTGACTTTTTTTCTTTTTTTTAAAGACAAATGGTTTCAGCTTGTTCTTACCTTGACAGTTTCGGCTGTCACTTCAGCCTTCATCAGAAGTGGTCGGACTTCCTGGTGTGACGTGTCTATGTAGACAGCTGACCGGGAATTCCGACGTGACGTGTCAGGAGAACAGCTGACCGGGCACGGCAACTTACAATGAAGTGCTCGTGCCCGGTCTCGTCTGTCCTCCTCCTGGACCTCATGGACTGGGACAGTAGCAAAATCATCACCACGGAAACCAATAAATTCAAGAGATGGATAAAGGAGGCAATTGAAATACGGCGACGAGAAACAAACATCATAAACAGGGACGAGGGGGCATACCAGCTCCCACACACCTGGGACTCCATCATCAGTCACCAGCAGCGGGGGGCCGGAGGAGGACAGACGAGACCGGGCACGAGCACTTCATTGTAAGTTGCCGTGCCCGGTCAGCTGTTCTCCTGACACGTCACGTCGGAATTCCCGGTCAGCTGTCTACATAGACACGTCACACCAGGAAGTCCGACCACTTCTGATGAAGGCTGAAGTGACAGCCGAAACTGTCAAGGTAAGAACAAGCTGAAACCATTTGTCTTTAAAAAAAAGAAAAAAAGTCAAGAAGCATGAGCAGTCGTCTTTGGGTAAACTCAAAATTAATGATGTGATGTGTGATGATGAAAAGGAAATCTCTCGGTATGTGGCCAAGTTTTATGAAACACTAAGGCAACAACCTATTAGACCAGGACAATATTGCAGTGTTTCTTCAGGGATTGAAACCATTACAAAATTGGTGAAAGTTTTAAGTTATCTTGTGGTCAGAAAATAATTTTTAGAGGATGTACAAACTTGTATAGAAGCTCTGAAAGACAATAAATCACCAGGAAATGATGGGTTGATAGGAGAATTCTACAAACATTATAAAGTGAAACTGGCCCCATTTTTAGTTGCCATGTTTGAAGAAGCTGTAGAAAAAGAGGAATTACCTCTAACCTTGAAACAAGGCTTAATTAAACTAATACCTAAACCAAATAAGGACAAATCCAGTATTGAGAACTGGAGACCGTTTAGTTAGTTAAATAATGTGCTAAAATATTTGCCTCAATTTTTGCTAAAAGGCTAAAGCATGGTTTGGATGACATTATTGATGAGGAGAACATAAGTAATAATATAAGGTTAATACTCGACATGATTGATTATAATCATTATATTCCTTATGAAAGCTTTATTTTGTTTGTTGATTTCTACAAAGCATTCGATACAATCAGTCACCAATTTATGATTAAAACTGTTTAGTCCTTTGGATTCGGAGAAAATTTTCAAAAAGTGGTAAAAACTTTATATAATGGAGGTAACAGCTCTGTGAAACTGACATGTGGTACCACCCCCAGATTATTTATAAACCGTGGAATTAGGCAGGGCTGCCCTTTAAGCCCTTTTTTATTTATTTTGGGAACACAAGTTATGGCTGTATATATGAAAAAGAACCCTTATAAGGGCATAAAAACTGTAGGTAGAGAATTCAAACTAGCCCAATTAGCAGATGATACAGCAATATTCTTAAAGGATAAATATGAAACTGGTTAAGTAATTAGTTGTATTGATGAGTTTTCAGCTGTATCAGGTTTAAGAATGAACGGTTTAAGTTACTGCCGATCAAAGAAACTTCTCTCCTGCACTTTAATGGTATCCCAGTAAAGAACGCTCTTACTTATTTGGGTGTGGTTGTTGATAAAAAAATGAAGATAATCGCTGCAAGTTAAATTTTAATCCAATAACACAGCAAATAACCAGGAGATTCAATATGTGGCTGATGAGAGACCTGTCACTGAGTGGTAGAGTTCTTCTTTCTAAAGCAGAGGGCATATCGAGATCAGTATATGTGTCTGTGTCTCTAGAAATGCCTCCGCCAATTTACAAGAAATTAGATCAGATTTTATTTAACTTCATATGGAGGAATAGACGTCACTGGTTAAAAAAACAAACGCTTTCCAACCCCAAACGGAGAGGAGGCATGGAGGTGCTAAGTTCTGAAACCCTGAACAATACTTTTAAAATTCAGTGGTTAGCTAACTTAATTAGAGAGAGAGATAATATGTGGAATGCATTTCCTAAGTTTGTATTTGATGCTGTTGATGAAATCCATTTTTTGTTCAAATGTAACTATAAAATAGAAAAACTGCCTGTTAAATTGTCAAATTTTTATAAACAAGCTTTACTTGCCCAGAAACTAATTTCTAAACACAGCTTCTCTCCTACCAGCCTTTACATGATGAAAATATTCTCTACAAGAATACATCTTTATTTCATAGGAAGTGGTTTGATTATGGGGTTATATACGTTAAACAACTTGTAAATGGTGGACAGTTACTGTCTTACCAGGATTTCATTAGCAAATTTCAGTTCCCAGTTCCACCTAAAGAGTATGCTGTTGTGTTTGATGCCATTCCTGACGGTGTACTGCAGCTTCTGAGAAGTTCAGATGACTGTAATTTTAGTTTCCCCACCGGGCGAATCTTTCAGGACTCAGATGTTTGTTGTAGAAGTTGACATAATGAAGAACAGGTGCTCAAATTAAATGATCAGAAAGTGCTTTAAAAACCACGACCTTACCCTCAGGGCAACCTTTTTGGAATTGTGTTTATGGAGAAATTAACTGGCAGAAATCATGGTTGGTTGGTGAGAAGTTCTGTGTGAACAATGAAATTAAAGAAGCTTCATTTAAGATATTACATAACATTTATCCAACACAAAAGATACTGGCAAGATTAAACAACGATGATGAGTTATGTAAATTCTGTGAGAATGAAGAGGAGACTATGCATCATTTGTTTTATCAGTGTGTGTTTTCTAAAGCATTCTGGACTCAAGTCCAGCAGTAAATAAGAACAATAACAAGGCAGGCAGTTATTCTGCAAGAAAAGGACATTCAGATTTTTTTAAAAAAGGGAATTTAAAACATGATCTAGTTTTCCTTGTACAGCTAATTTTGATGCTTAGGAAATTTCATATTCTCAAGAGAAAATGGTCAGAGGTAAACCACATGCTCGTGGTTTTGTTTTGGAATTGCAACAATATGTCACCTCAGCCAATTACTGTAAAAATAAGAAAGCTGTAAGAAGAAATTCTGTGTTCAGAAAATTCAACATTCATCCTATGTAACTGATGTAGGCTACACCAATCCTGACAAAGATAAGTTTTGATTATTGTTGTGTATTCTATTTGTTTTTTGTTTGTTTATTGATTTATTGTTAATGTTTGGTTATTATCTTTGTCTTAAAGAATTTGATGTCTGCTTGTGATATGTTGTTCTTGTAGCATACATGTATTTATGTTCTAAACTCCCTTGTGTACGCTGAGTTTAAAATGTTCCCCCTTGTGTGCGCAGAGTTTAGAATGTTCCCCTTGTGTGTGCAGAGTTTAGAATGTTCCTCTTTGTGTGCGCAGAGTTTAGAATGTTCCCCCTTGTGTGCACGGAGTTTAGAATGTTCCCCCTTGTGTGGGCGGAGTTTAGAATGTTCCTCCTTGTGTGCGCGGAGTTTAGAATGTTCCCCATTGTGTGAGCAGAGTTTAGAAGGTTCCTCCTTGTGTGCGCAGAGTTTAGAATGTTCCCCCTTGTGTGCACGGAGTTTAGAATGTTCCCCCTTGTGTGCACGGAGTTTAGAATGTTCCCCCTTGTGTGGGCGGAGTTTAGAATGTTCCCCCTTGTGTGCGCGGAGTTTAGAATGTTCCCCTTGTGTGCACGGAGTTTAGAATGTTCCTTCTTGTGTGCACGGAGTTTAGAATGTTCCCCCTTGTGTGCGCGGAGTTTAGAATGTTCCCCCTTGTGTTCACAGAGCTTAGAATGTTCCCCCTTGTGTGCGCGGAGTTTAGAATGTTCCCCCTTGTGTGCACGGAGTTTAGAATGTTCCTCCTTGTGTGCACGGAGTTTAGAATGTTCCCCCTTGTGTGCGCAGAGTTTAGAATGTTCCCCCTTGTGTGGGCGGAGTTTAGAATGTTCCCCCTTGTGTGCGTGGAGTTTAGAATGTTCCTCCTTGTGTGCACGGAGTTTAGAATGTTCCCCCTTGTGTGGGCGGAGTTTAGAATGTTCCTCCTTGTGTGCACGGAGTTTAGAATGTTCCTCCTTGTGTGCACAGAGTTTTGAATGTTCCCCCTTGTGTGGGCGGAGTTTAGAATGTTCCCCCTTGTGTGCACAGAGTTTAGAATGTTCCTCCTTGTGTGCGCAGAGTTTAGAATGTTCCCCCTTGTGTGCACGGAGTTTAGAATGTTCCTCCTTGTGTGCGCGGAGTTTAAAATTTTCTTCCTTGTGTGCGCGGAGTTTAGAATGTTCCTCCTTGTGTGCACGGAGTTTAGAATGTTCCTCCTTGTGTGCGCGGAGTTTAGAATGTTCTCCCTTGTGTGCGCGGAGTTTAGAATGTTCCTCCTTGTGTGCGTGGAGTTTAGAATGTTCTCCCTTGTGTGCGCGGAGTTTAGAATGTTCCTCCTTGTGTGCACGGAGTTTAGAATGTTCCCCCTTGTGTGGGCGGAGTTTAGAATGTTCCTCCTTGTGTGGGCGGAGTTCAGAATGTTCCTCCTTGTGTGCACGGAGTTTAGAATGTTCCCCCTTGTGTGCGCGGAGTTTAGAATGTTCTCCCTTGTGTGCACGGAGTTTAGAATGTTCTCCCTTGTGTGGGCGGAGTTTAGAATGTTCCTCCTTGTGTGCGCGGAGTTTAGAATGTTCTCCCTTGTGTGCGCGGAGTTTAGAATGTTCCTCCTTGTGTGCACAGAGTTTAGAATGTTCTCCCTTGTGTGCGCGGAGTTTTCTTCAGGATTGACTCAAGGAAAATACCTTTGTACCAAACTAACTACAACACACAGTAATAAACCATGTTTACCAAGACTAAACTCGATCTATGTACCACTTAAAGGTGCCATGACATCAAATTTCACTTTTCTGGGGTTTTGGGTGTATAATATGATCTGTTGTGCACTGATGAGGCCATGTGAATGTCCAGAGTGAGAATCAAAGTTCCTGTTTATGGTCTGTCAGCTTTGTCTCTCTGCTCAGAAACAGTTGAATCAGACAGCAGCTTATCATGCTACGTAGTTCTATCATTCTACGTAATTTAATTGCTCCAATAAGAGCACACTATCAAGTAAACAGCGCCCCCCCCACTCCCCTCCCTGTCTGATTCAGCTTCGTGTATGGAGCTAGTAGTAACTTCTGTGCAGTCAGGTCTGGATTTTCAAACAAATGGATTTAAAAGAAAACTTCTGCAGCAACACTGAGGGAGGGGGCCACAACCTTGCCATTACCTGTAAGTTTATTTATTTTCTAAATGCTGTCTTGTCTGATAAACGTAGCTCACACTGTCTGAAGTGAGCCATGTTGCTAGCAGTTAGCCTTTAGCAAACTCCGACCGCAGCTTGACCTAGATTCTCCAAATAAGGTCATAGCCAAATAAGGTGTAGCCAATCAAAATGAAGTCAACGTGGTCTCCGGGTAAAGCTCCATATCATCACCGGACCCAACTGTATTACTGAGGAAGTGAGGTCTGGCTTTTCAAAACAATACTCCGCTGTAAAAAATGCCGTTTTTTTCTTTGGAGTATTTGCATATGCAGTAATGCCAACAACATAAACTAGTTTTTAACTGCTATGTCATCACTCCTTTAAAAATTAATAATTAAAGTACATGAAATACTATACACATAACTATATTGCACAAAATAAGTACTGTAAAGTGAAAAGTGCTTTAACTTTCACTGCAAAAGGTAAGTAAAGTGCATGTTGCTACTGCTTTATGGCTGGTAATAGAAAGGATATAGGCTGGCTGATGTGGTGAAATGGTCATCTCGAACCCTTGCTGGTCGAGACACACCAACAGGACAGCTCTGCAGCTCTCAGACTGTAGGATCACCAAGGCGATCAAATGTGTAGAGGCGCCTGGGCTGTCGGATTCTGACAGGTCTGGCAGGAAGCGGCTCAGAAGCTTCCTCAGAAGAGTCAGAGGATGTTGTTTCTGGCTCCGATGGATCTGCCTCCAATACTGGCTCAGGATCAGCTTCCAGTGCTGGGTCAGGATCAGCCTCTGGAATGACCACCTCAGCTCTCTCCACAGGCGTGGCTCTCAGCTCAGGCTGTGTGTGCGTGGGGGATCTGGGCTGGAATTCTTGGGCAGTGGGGTTAAGTGGCTGAAGAGTAGATCTGCGTGGGATGAAGAGATGGTAGTCTTCATCACTAGAGCTTTCTGTACCCCGAGGCTGGATGCTATACTTGGCCCTTCTTCCTCTCTCTAGCGATTCTCTAGCTCTTCTGCCTCTCCTTCCAGGACTGGGGTTTACAGGTGCAGGTTTCAACCAGGTAAGGACAAGGTAAAAGTAAGTTTCTGTGCAGCACCCGTCTTCTCTCTGCAGAATTCAGAGGCTCAACCAGGTAGACAGGACTTCCAGGGCCTTTGCTCTCCCTCACCACATGAACAGCATCCTCCCAGTAACTGCGCAACTTCCCTGGACCACCTCGTGGCGTGAGATTCCTCACCAAAACATGGTCACCCGGCTTCAAAGTGGAGCTCCAAGCACGCTGATTTTAGTAGTTTTGCCCTCTCTTTGCAGACTTCCGCATGTTTTTTTGGGCATAGGCTTCTTGCATCGCCTCTCTCCACTTCTCAGCATAGCCAGCAGGGGACTGTTTTTCAGTCTCATCAGGCTTTGGGAACAGTAGATCTACCAGGAGGGTAGGTTCACGTCCAAAGAGTAGGAAGAAAGGAGAATAACCTGTTGCCTCATGAATGGTGCAGTTGTAGGCATGGACTACTTTGTTGAGGTGTTCCTTCCATCTGGTCTTCTCTGTCTCCTCCAGAGTCCGCAGCATACTCAACAGAGTCCTGTTAAAACGCTCAGCAGGGTTAGCTTGAGGATGGTAAGGTGTCGTGCGAAAGTGATACCTACCACTGTATTTTTGTAGTTTTTCAAACAGCTGGTCTTCAAACTCTCTTCCTTGGTCATGGTGGATCTTAGCTGGAAAACCAAAGCATGGGATGAAATCATCAAACAGCTTTTTTGCTGCCGTCTTCCCAGCCTTGTCTTTGGTTGCATAAGCTTGAGCATACTTACTGAAACGGTCCACCACAACCAGGATGTACTCTTCGCCTCCTTTGCTTTTCTCCAGATGTACAAAATCTATTAAGATCATCTCAAAAGGTGCAGAGGTCTCAATACTTTGGAGTGGCGTTTTGGTAACTCTGTTGGGCTTTTTCCTTTTAGTGCAGGTGCAGACTTGGGTGACATAATGCTTCATCTCCTGTCTCATTTTTGGCCAGAAGAAGCATTCCCGGGCCAGAGCTACCATCCGATCAGCACCCAAGTGTCCCATCTCCTTGTGGAGGTACTTGTACACCAGGGGCTTTATGGGCTTTATGGCACTACCAGCTGCATCCTGTTGTTACATTTCCTCCACAGGAGTCCATCTTCATCCAGCTGCAACTTTGGCCACTCCCTCAGGAGAACTCTAATTGACTGACTTTCTGCGGCTTTGTCTCTGCACTTCAGGTAAGTGTATTTCCTTTTCAGCTGCAAGACTCTCTGGATTACTGGATCCGCATTTTGCTGAGCCTGGATGTCTTGGATGGAACAGGGCTGAACTGATAGAATAATACTGCCATCTTGTGGCAGGACATCAATATTGCAGGTCACAGCAGAAATCCAGTTTATCTCCCCTGTTTGACTACTTTTTAGAGTTTTGCACATAGTGTCCATGACCTCTGGCGCACATTCCTCAGTGCACTCTTGTACAATGGTCTCAATGGGCTTGGGTCTGCGGAACAGGAAGTCCGCGTCTCTGTTGGACGTTCCAGGCCTGTATTTGATGGTGAATCTGTAGTCGGCCAGCTCTGCAACCCAACGGTGACCAGTGGCGTTGAGTTTTGCAGATTTTGTGACATAAGTAAGTGGGTTATTGTCACTGTACACTGTGAAGTGTGGTGCGTGGAACAAATAGACATGAAAACTCTCTGTTATGACCCATTTTAGTGCAAGGAATTCAAGTTTACCTGAGTGCAGCTTGTAGTTCTTTTCTGCCGGTGTCAAGGTTCTGGAGCCATAGCCGATCACTCTTAGAATGCCATCTTGATGCTGGTACAGTACAGCACCGAGTCCTTCTTCAGAGGCATCAACATGGAGGATGAAGGGCCGCTTAAGATCATGATAAGCCATAATAGGTGGATTTGTCAGTTGGTTTACAATAGTCTTCAGAATGGCTCTATGAGTCTCTGTCCACTGTACAGGAGAGGAGGGTTGGAGCTGAGCACTGGGGCGTTTTGTCCCCTCTCTTGTGGCAGTGTCTTGGCTCACCTTTGGGCTTTGCCAACAGCTCATACAGTGGCTTTGCAACCCCGGGAGAAGTCCTGGATGTAGGCTCTGTAGTAGCTCAGGAATCCGAGGAGCTTCCTCACCTCCCTTACTGTAGCTGGAGTCTGATATGTGAGCGCCTTTACTGCTTCCACTTCCTTCGGGTTCATTCTGTATCCTTCTGGAGAGATCACACGCCCAACATAAGTAACTTGCAGTTTAAAGAACTCACATCTCTCTGCTCTGAGTTTTATCCCACAGGCTCTCTGTTTCTGCAGGACTTGTCTGACATCCTGCACATGTTGGTCAAATGTGCGGCTGAAAATGAGGACATCATCCAGGTAGGGCACGCAGACGTCATCCCGCAGATCTCCCAGTGACATCCCTCTATGTGGCATTGAAAAGCAACTGGGGCATTTGAAAGCCCAAATGGGATTCTGATCCACTCATAGAGTCCCCATGGTGTTATGAAGGCTGTACAAGGCCTGCTCTTCTCACTCATGAAGCCTTGGTGGTATGCCTTGCCCTGGTCCAAGACCATGAACCAGGAATTTCCTCCCAAGTTTGCCAAGATCTCCTGGATTCTGGGGATGGGATGGCGGTCTGGAAGAGTCTTCTCATTCAGCAGCCTGTAGTTAATGCACAAACTGAGAGTGCCATCCTTTTTCCTAACACAAACTACAGGTGAAGAGTAAGAAGAATGACTTTTGAATCCAGCCTCTGTTTAACAAGTCCTGAATGTGAGTCTTCACTTCTTGTTACAGGTGTCGTGGTATGGCATTGTACGTTCTTTGAACAGAGACAGAGTCCTTTAGATTAATGTCCATTTGTAAGCCAGTAATACAGCCAGCATCCCACTCACCTCTGGCAAATACATCACACTCCTCCCTCAGCACCTGCCGAACTCTGCACTGCTGTCCCGTGGAGAGGTGGCTCAGGTCCACGGGCGGGTCCCAGGGCTCTTCCTGTGGTACCTGACTGGGCTGCTCAAGTGGAGATGTGGTGCTGCCCTCTAATAGCTGACATTCTGTAGACTTGGACTCCAATGGATAAACAGCATCAACACTATGCAGCCAGCCAAGAATTGTGCTGCCACACAGTGTGATGTTACCATTTGCTGTGTTTTCAACAGTCACTTTGATTCTAGTATTATTTTGAGGGAGTTGAATGAGCTGCTGTCTCACCTTAAGTCCTGTGGGCCACGGTGTCTCTGGGTTGGGCTCGAACATGATGTGAGGTCCCAAGTGCACACCCTGTTGGAGAAAATTGCATTGCACTTGGATAGTTTTGTTTTTTAAGACAGTAACTGGCAGTTTTCCTGAGCCAACCAGATGGGGATTGTCTTCAAGGGGCTGCTTCTTTAAGACTGTTAAGACAGCTCTGGCAGTTTTCTGTCCCACCTCAAGTGCAGAACAAAGTCTCTTTACCATGTGATTAGGAGGAAAACAGCTTTCAGAGTCCTCACTTTTTAAAGCCAGCTCCTCAATTACATTAATAATGGGACGTTCCAGCTCTGTTGTGGCAACTAGAATTGGGACGACCACGGGCTTGTCACTCATCCCAGCTATAGCATTTTTGCACAGTGTAAATTCCACTTCACTCCAGCCTTGGTATGGAATCTGTGTGCCATTTGCCGCCGACAGGTCCAGTCCTCCTTCCTCCAGCAACTCCTCCACAGGCCTCACAGCAACATCAGGCAAGTGTCTCCGTTTCCACTCTGCTCCAACAATGGACACTTGAGATCCTGTGTCCCACAGCACAGGGGTGTCAACATTATTTATAGTTGCTCGGACAAGACACCTTCTTCCCACCAGCTTGGCTGTTTGGTGTTGTTTGCCAGTGAGGGGTGCTGTAGTGCAGAATAGATCTACGTTCTTACCAAGATGTACCCTGCTCTAAATCTTGTTGGTTGAGGCTGTGGTGTTCTTGGGAACTCTGCGGCAACCAATAGCCCAGTGGTCTGCACTCCCACATTTGTAGTAGTGGTTGCACTTCCCTCCTGGATTGGTCCACTGGCACCGGTTGACACTGTCGGTTGGGGCTTGTCCTGGGTGGCAGTCTGCTGTAACTGCGGCTGGCTTGCCCCCTTGGTGGTGATGGTTGTCTGGGTGGCTGGTGCAGGCTTGACAGCTGAGTAGTGAGGTTCTGTATCGCCTCACAAATAGCTTTATTTCCCTCATCAACTTTCTCCATTAATGTGTCACGTTTTTTAGACTGTTCTTGTTTCTTATTATTTGTACAGTCATTGTTATAATTGCAGCTCTCTGAATCAGTGAAGTTGGAATCATGACTCACCGCTGACACCTTGACTCTGGATTTAGTAGACAACTTGCTCTTCCTCTATAGCTCTAGGTTGTAGGCAGCAGTCATTTTCTCCAGAAGGACTTCATCTGCAATTTTTGGGATTTGCAGGTATGGTTTTAAGTCTGTGCGTATGGTGTCATCTTGAAGTCCAGTGAGTATTGTCTGTAAAAACTGATTCTGAATTAGTTCTGGGCTGTACTTTAAGCCAGTGTCAGCTCTTTCTGAAGCAAAGTGTATTTGTTGCCTCAGATCCATGACTCGAACTAAAAACTGGACTGGAGTCTCTCTGGGTTCTTGTGCTGCACGAGTGAGAGAGTGTTACAGCTCAGTAGCATCGTTTTCAACAAAATGAGTCCGTAATGTCGCCTGCAGTGACAAATCATCTCTACTTTCCAGATAGCTCCTCAGTTTGGTGCCGGGGATAACAGCTTGGATAACTGCATCCACAATTTCACATTCATCATATCCATTTTTTAATGCTTTTGTAATTTGTCTCTCCAAACTAGCATATCCCAGCTTATCCCTTTGATTATGTTCACCAATTTGTCCATTAATTTTCAAGTCTTTTCTCTACATTGCGAATAACAGTTTGAGTCCTTTCAGACAAGTTCATGGCAGTAGTAGGAACAGTGGCAGATGAACGTGGTCTTACCACAGGTTCAGTGTTGGGTGCAGTACCACCTGTGTCCGCCAGGATGCGGTGTGGTGACGTAGGACCAGACTTGGACAGCATTCTTAATTCATCTATTTCATCATTCACTTTTCATAATAAAGACATTCCTTCATCTTAAAGCAACGTGACATCTTCACACTCCAATTGCTGAAGGATGAGTATTCTCAGTTTACGGGCTGAGTCCTTATCTGCATCACCAACAATAATTTCGAGTGTGGTGCAAAGTTCAACAAGTTTCAAGGCAGGTAAGGTGATTAACTTTTCCTCAATTCTCTCCAGCAAATCTTCCCATTCAGAGGACATTTACAGTTGTGAGGCTGCCATGATTAGGGAGAGTCTTTTTACCTTGGCTTTGATGGTGGCTTACATTGGGATGTGTTGTGCTGTAGCTCCTGTTAGCATTAGCTCCATGCTAGCTCCATGGCGGCGTCCCTCGTAGTAATCCACTCACGGTAGCAGCCACACACGACCTCCGGTAGCAATAATCCACAATAGCGTCATTCCACAAACTTAATCCAACCGGGAGCAGAAACACCAAGATTTTGTTGTTGCCCCCTTAAAATGACCACTGGATGGCAACTTCTTTCTTCCAGTCTTTATTTGAGCTCAAAACGATCATTCAAGCAAAATCCATAATAAAGAAAAACAAAGGTCCCCTGTGAATAAAAAACACAAAGTTAAATAGTTGATTTGGATTAAGTTAAACAGTTTCAGTTAAAAGAAGGCACTTACACGTCCCACAAGGTTTAGGCCTCAGCCTGGTCACTGCACCCCAGCACATCTCATCCTGAGAAGGCTGTGGGCCTACCTTAAAACACGTTGCGCCTATTCAGCTGGTGGGTCACGTGATACACCGACTTCTGGGTTTTAGACATAGTTTAGAATGTTCCCCCTTGTGTGCGTGGAGTTTAGAATGTTCCCCCTTGTGTGCGTGGAGTTTAGAATGTTCCCCCTTGTGTGCGCTGAGTTTAGAATGTTCCCCCTTGTGTGCGCGGAGTTTAGAATGTTCCCCCTTGTGCGCGCTGAGTTAAGAATGTTCCCCCTTGTGTGCGTGGAGTTTAGAATGTTCCCCCTTGTGTGCGCTGAGTTTAGAATGTTCCCCCTTGTGTGCGGAGTTTAGAATGTTCCCCCTTGTGCGCGCTGAGTTAAGAATGTTCCCCCTTGTGTGCGTGGAGTTTAGAATGTTCCCCCTTGTGTGCGTGGAGTTTAGAATGTTCCCCCTTGTGTGCGCTGAGTTTAGAATGTTCCCCCTTGTGCGCGCTGAGTTAAGAATGTTCCCCCTTGTGTGCGTGGAGTTTAGAATGTTCCCCCTTGTGTGCGCGGAGTTTAGAATGTTCCCCCTTGTGTGCGTGGAGTTTAGAATGTTCCCCCTTGTGTGCGCTGAGTTTAGAATGTTCCCCCTTGTGTGCGTGGAGTTTAGAATGTTCCTCCTGGTGTGCGCGGAGTTTAGAATGTTCCCCCTTGTGTGCGTGGAGTTTAGAATGTTCCCCCTTGTGTGCGTGGAGTTTAGAATGTTCCCCCTTGTGTGCACGGAGTTTAGAATGTTCCCCCGTGTGTGCGGAGTTTAGAATGTTCCCCCTTGTGTGCGCGGAGTTTAGAATGTTCCCCCTTGTGTGCGCGGAGTTTAGAATGCTCCCCCTTGTGTGTGCTGAGTTTAGAATGCTCCCTGTGTGCGCGGAGTTTAGAATGTTCCCCCTCGTGTGCGCGGAGTTTAGAATGTTCCCCCTTGTGTGTGCTGAGTTTAGAATGCTCCCCCTTGTGTGCGCGGAGTTTAGAACATAGACTGTATATAATTACTGGACGTAGCTTCCGGTCTCTTCTGAATAGAGAAATGTGAAGCCAGGTGGGCGTGTCTTACCGTCGCCATCTTGCCGTGTCACGTACGTCGTCACTCCAGGAAAATCCTAAAATGGGCACAGCGCGGCCGCGGGGCAAATGATTGACAGCTGACGTACTGTGGGCTAAACGCTAACTGAGCTAACACGAAACTAAGAGGAGCTAACAAAGATAAGCCCCCTAAGCGGCATGGTTAAGGTAAGACATGCTTAGACTTGCAATTCGCTGACTAAACACCGCCGTTGTGCGACTCTGTAACAAACTGAGACCTTATTAAGAGCAAAGAAGGAGCTAACTAGGAGCCTCCGGTCGGCAGGCGGAGCTTCCGGTCTGTCATAAGGACACGCCCTTAATTATGTGTAATTTGAAGAATAAATAACATCTAAACGAATGAGTTACAAAAAAATTCACCCCCCTCACAGTTGACATGAAGGTAAACTTGACCTAATAAACCTAAAATGATTTTTTGAACCAGGCTGTAAACCTGTTTATTTCTGCTGTGAAGTTGGCGTTTTTAACATGGGAGTCTATGGGGATTTGCTCGCTCTTGGAGCCAGCCCCTAGCGGATGAAGGGAGGATTACACTATTTACAACGAGGAAGCGAGCTTCACTGTTCTGAGGCGGAGTTTGCCCCTTGGTTTAGAATGTTCCTTCTTGTGTGCGCGGAGTTTAGAATGTTCCCCCTTGTGTGCGCAGAGTTTAGAACGTTCCCCCTTGTGTGCGCGGAGTTTAGAATGCTCCTCCTTGTGTGCGCGGAGTTTAGAATGTTCCCCCTTGTGTAAGAGATAGAAAGGGTGCACCATTTGTGATAATTCATGTTATGAATAGCATAAAATTTATTTCATATAACGTCCATGCTCTAAATAACCAAATTAAAAGGAAAAGAAATTCTAAATCAACTAAAACAAATGAATAGTTAAAAAGTATTGAAACAAGAAACTCATTTGAGAGAGGAGGAACATAAGAAAATTTAAAAAGGATGATAAATCAGGTCTTTTACTTATCTTTTGGGAAAAGAAGGGGGTAGCAATACTATTAAAAAAAAAGGGATACCATTTATTCCTGAGAAGATCATACAAGATGATAAGGTATGTTATGGTTGTAGGTCATTTAAGAGATAAAGTTCTCTCAATATTGAATATTTATGCTCCAAACAAAGAAAACAAACTGTTTTTAAGCGAGTTTGCAAATGTCATTATACAGGAGGGAAAAGGAATATTTGTATCGGGAGGAGATTTTAATACAATACAAAATGGGAAATTGGATAGAACACCATCAGGAAAGGGAATAACAAAAAGATCAAAAATATTGAATAATATAATTAAGGATCTTGGATTAACAGATGTATAGAGGATGAATCATCCAAAACAGAAAGAATTTACATTTTTTCCGATTCCCACGACAGTTATTCAAGGATAGATTTTTTTTTTTTTTGTATCTCAGCAAGATGCCTATAAAGTAATGAGCAGTGGATCATGCACCTATTCATTTTACTACAATTGCAAAGAGGCTTGCCGTCTTTTAAATATTGGAGATTTAATGTGTCAATACTTGCCGATAAATCAGTGGTTCAAGATATAAAGCAATGTATTAACCAATATATCAAAAATAATGACAATGGAGAAGTCAATTTAACAACATTGTGGGAATGTGGCAAAGCGGTATTAGAGGAAAAATTATGGAGATAACATCTCGACATAAAAAAACAAGAGAACATCAACAGAAATAGTTGGATAATGAGATATAAATATTGGAAATGGAACATGCAAAAACTTTTAATAAATCTATTATGTTGGAACTAAAAGATAAACGATACAAATTGGATCAGCTGTTGACATTTAAAGCAGAATATGCTCTAAGATCTACGAATCAAATGTATTATGAAAAAGGTAACAGAGCAAATAAGTTATTTGCTTTTCAGATAAAGAAGAAACAATTGGAACGGGTAGTAATAAAAATAAGACATCCTGTTTCTAAGGAAATCAAAATGAAACCAGTGGATATTGGAAACACATTCACAGATTATAAAAATAAAAATAGGATAATTATTCAAATACTCATTGCAATAGCAAAAAAGTAATAACAGTCTTCTGGCGAAAGTCGCAGCCCCTTAGCAGAGATTTTGGTGGGAAAGGGTTGAAGATGTGATGGGAATGGAAAAAGTAGCGGCCAAATTACAGTTAAGATTTAAGACATTTCAAGAGATATGGGCGCCTGTACTTCTGGAGATAGAGAAAAGATAATTATCTTAGAGCTTGAATCATTTATAATTAATCTTATTAAATTGCTAATATAAATGGCGGGATACATTTTAGTTAAGTTTTCTTTTTCCCCTTTTTTTCTGGTTTTTATTTGGGCGGGGTGACTTTACATTATATTCTAAGTTTTAAAACGGCTGTTATGTATTGGTTTTGTTGCTGCAATTTGTCATGGTGATCAATAATAAGGGTTCTTTTTTTGGTTTTGGTTTTTTATTTTTTATTTGATATATGTTGTTTGTATAGGGGAAAAAAAACTTTAAATGTATGTATAAAAATATTAAATTATGGTAGAATATATGTTTAATGTATGAAACATATAATATTATGAGGAAATATATGTATATTTATCTGTTCAATATGTGGTTGTATACATAAAAAAAAGGATGTTCCCCCTTGTGTGCGCGGAGTTTAGAATGTTCCCCGTTGTGTGCGCGGAGCTCACATATCATTAGATGTTGTCTCTGACGTTGCTTTCTATTGGAGCGATACGTCTGCTCGGCCAGCATCTGAGGCAGGGGGAAGCTTTACTCAGTGTAGGCAGAGATTTATCTCTGATTAAATACACCATAACTGACTCAATTTTTAACCGATTTTCCAGACCGATTTTCAAGACGATGAGTTAGAACTGGTTTAGTAAATTCTGTCTTAAATGAGTTCTGGTTAGAACTGTTTTGGTAACTTCTGTCCCAGATGAGTCCTGATTTAGAACTGGTTCAGTAAATTTAGTCTTGAATGAGTCCTGGTTAGAACTGGTTTAGAAAATTTGGTCTTGAATGGGTCCTGGTTAAAACTGGTTTTGTACATTTTTGTCCTGAATGAGTCCTGGTTGGAACTGTTTTTGTAAAAGCTGTCCTAAATGAGTCCTGGTTAGAACTGGTTTAATAAATTCTGCCTAAATGAGTCCTGGTTAGAACTGGTTTAGTAAATTCTGTCCTAAATGAGTCCTGGTAGAACTGGTTTAGTAAATTCTGTCTTAAATGAGTCCTGGTTAGAACTGGTTTTCTAAATTCTGTCATGAATGAGGCCTGGTTAGAACTGTTTTGGTAACTTCTGTCCCGGATGAGTCCTGATTTAGAACTGGTTCAGTAAATTTAGTCTTGAATGAGTTCTGGTTAGAACTGGTTTTGTAACTTCTGTCCTGAATGAGTCCTGGTAGAACTGGTTTAGTAAATTCTGTCTTAAATCAGTCCTGATTTAGAACTGGTTCAGAAAATTTGGTCTTGAATGGGTCCTGGTTAAAACTGGTTTTGGAAATTTTGTCCTAAATGAGTCCTGGTTGGAACTGGTTTTGTAAAAGCTGTCCTAAATGAGTCCTGGTAGAACTGGTTTAGTAAATTCTGTCTTAAATGAGTTCTGGTTAGAACTGGTTTTCTAAATTCTGTCCTGAATGAGGCCTGGTTAGAACTGTTTTGGTAATTTCTGTCCTGGATGAGTCCTGATTTAGAACTGGTTCACTAAATTTAGTCTTGAATGAGTTCTGGTTAGAACTGGTTTTGTAACTTCTGTCCTGAATTAGTCCTGGTAGAACTGGTTTAGTAAATTCTGTCCTTAATGAGTCCTGGTTAGAACTGTTTTTTTTATAAATTCTGTCCTAATTGAGTCCTGGTTTAGAACTGGTTTAATAACCTCTGTCCTAAATGAGTGCTGGTTTAGAACTGGTTTAGTAAATTCTGTCCTGAATGAGTCCTGGTAGAACTGGTTTAGTAAATTCTGTCTTAAATGAGTTCTGGTTAGAACTGTTTTTCTAAATTCTGTCATGAATGAGTTCTGGTTAGAACTGGTTTAGTAAATTCTGTCCTGAATGAGTCCCGGCAGAACTGGTTTAGTAAATTCTGTCTTAAATGGGTCCTGGTTAAAACTGGTTTTGGAAATTTTGTCCTGAATGAGTCCTGTTTGGAACTGGTTTTGTAAAAGCTGTCCTAAATGAGTCCTGGTTGGAACTGGTTTAATAAATTCTGCCCTAAATCAGTTCTGGTTAAAACTGGTTTAGTAAATTCTGTCTTAAATGAGTTCTGGTTAGAACTGTTTTGGTAACTTCTGTCCCGGATGAGTCCTGATTTAGAACTGGTTCAGTAAATTTAGTCTTGAATGAGTTCTGGTTAGAACTGGTTTTGTAACTTCTGTCCTGAATTAGTCCTGGTAGAACTGGTTTAGTAAATTCTGTCCTTAATGAGTCCTGGTTTCTGTCCTAATTGAGTCCTGGTTTAGAACTGGTTTAATAACCTCTGTCCTAAATGAGTGCTGATTTAGAATTGGTTTAGTAAATTCTGTCCTGAATGAGTCCTGGTAGAACTGTCAGTCATTTTCTGTACCGCTTATCCAGTTCAGGGTCGCGGGGGTTGCTGGAGCCTATCCCAGCTATTATCAGGCGAGAGGCGGGGTACACCCTGGACAGGTCGCCAGTCTGTCGCAGGGCCAACATGGAGAGACAGACAACCATTCACGCTCACATTCATTCCTAGGGGCAATTTAGAGTGACCAATTAACCTAACATGCATGTCTTTGGACTGTGGGAGGAAGCCGGAGAACCCGGAGAGAACCCACGCATACACGGGGAGAACATGCAAACTCCACACAGGAAGGCCACAGTTGGAATTGTTCAATCCCCCCTCCCCAGCCGGGAATCGAACCAGCGACCTTCTTACTGTGAGGCTGCGGTGCTAGCCACCACACCACCGTGCAGTCCTGGTAGAACTGGTTTAGTAAATTCTGTCTTAAATGAGTCCTGAATTAGAACTGGTTCAGAAAATTTGGTCTTGAATGGGTCCTGGTTGGAACTGGTTTTGGAAATTTTGTCCTGAATGAGTCCTGGTTGGAACTGGTTTTGTAAAAGCTGTCCTGAATGAGTCCTGGTAGAACTGGTTTAGTAAATTCTGTCTTAAATGAGTTCTGGTTAGAACTGGTTTTGTAACTTCTGTCCTGAATTAGTCCTGGTACAACTGGTTTAGTAAATTCTGTCCTTAATGAGTCCTGGTTAGAACTGTTTTTTTTTTTTTATAAATTCTGTCCTAATTGAGTCCTGGTTTAGAACTGGTTTAATAACCTCTGTCCTAAATGAGTGCTGGTTTAGAATTGGTTTAGTAAATTCTGTCCTGAATGAGTCCTGGTAGAACTGGTTTAGTAATTCTGTCTTAAATTAGTTCTGGTTAGAACTGTTTTTCTAAATTCTGTCATGAATGAGTTCTGGTTAGAACTGGTTTTGGAAATTTTGTCCTGAATGAGTCCTGGTTGGAACTGGTTTTGTAAAGCTGTCCTAAATGAGTCCTGGTTGGAACTGGTTTAATAAATTCTGCCCTAAATGAGTCCTGGTTAAAACTGGTTTAGTAAATTCTGTCCTAAATGAGTTCTGGTTAGAACTGGTTTTCTAAATTCTGTCATGAATGGGGCCTGGTTAGAACTGTTTTGGTAACTTCTGTCCCGGATGGGTCCTGATTTAGAACTGGTTCAGTAAATTTAGTCTTGAATGAGTTCTGGTTAGAACTGGTTTTGTAACTTCTGTCCTGAATGAGTCCTGGTTAGAACTGGTTTAGTAAATTCTGTCTTAAATGAGTCCTGAATTAGAACTGGTTCAGAAAAATTTGGTCTTAAATGGGTCCTGGTTAAAACTGGTTTTGGAAATTTTGTCCTGAATGAGTCCTGGTTGGAACTGGTTTTGTAAAAGCTGTCCTAAATGAGTTCTGGTTAGAACTGGTTTTCTAAATTCTGTCCTGAATGAGGCCTGGTTAGAACTGTTTTGGTAACTTCTGTCCCGGATGAGTCCTGATTTAGAACTGGTTCAGTAAATTTAGTCTTGAATGAGTTCTGGTTAGAACTGGTTTTGTAACTTCTGTCCTGAATTAGTCCTGGTAGAACTGGTTTAGTAAATTCTGTCCTTAATGAGTCCTGGTTAGAACTGTTTTTTTTTTTTAATAAATTCTGTCCTAATTGAGTCCTGGTTTAGAACTGGTTTAATAACCTCTGTCCTAAATGAGTGCTGGTTTAGAATTGGTTTAGTAAATTCTGTCCTGAATGAGTCCTGGTAGAACTGGTTTAGTAAATTCTGTCTTAAATTAGTTCTGGTTAGAACTGTTTTTCTAAATTCTGTCATGAATGAGTCCTGGTTAGAACTGGTTTAGTAAATTCTGTCCTAAATGAGTCCCGGCAGAACTGGTTTAGTAAATTCTGTCTTAAATGGGTCTTGGTTAAAACTGGTTTTGGAAATTTTGTCCTGAATGAGTCCTGGTTGGAACTGGTTTTGTAAAAGCTGTCCTAGATGAGTCCTGGTTGGAACTGGTTTAATAAATTCTGCCCTAAATGAGTCCTGGTTAAAACTGTTTTAGTAAATTCTGTCCTGAATGAGTCCTGGCAGAACTGGTTTAGTAAATTCTGTCTTAAATGAGTTCTGGTTAGAACTGGTTTTCTAAATTCTGTCATGAATGGAGCCTAGTTAGAACAGTTAGAACTGTTTTGGTAACTTCTGTCCCAGGTGGATTAAGAAGGTTAAGAAAATATAAAAGTGGGATAAACGAATTTGTATATCTGGGGAAGAAAAAATGCTGATAAAAATATTAGAATTTTTAAATTTTTGAGGGAAAATGAGGGATAAATCGAGAATTTTTAAAAAAAATGGGAGGAGATAGAGAATCACAAAAAAAAAAGACAAGAAGGAATAGCAAAATATGGGAAAAAAAAAAGAATAAGCTCTTAAAGTAAAAAAAAAAAAAAAAAAAAAGTATGAAATAAAACAACAAAAAATAAAGAAAAATCGGAAAAAAAAATAAAATAAAAGGGGGAAAATATTGAAAAATATTATGAAGAAAGAAAAAAAAAAAATAATAAAAGGAAAAAATTATAAAAAATGGGGAAGACAAAAAGATCTCGGCTTGAGGAAAATATAGAGAAATAAATAAAAAGACATATATGCAGAAAATAATATGGCATTCAATTAACAAAGAATTTTTTAGATAGAAATATCTGCATATGAATATTAGAACGTGGAGTTTTACCCTCTTCTGATAGGGATGGAAAGCATGAACCTAATAACTTACGACTTTAGAAAAACAAGAAAAAACTAAGGAAGAACTTTAGTGAGAAGTTAATATTAAAAAAAATATAAAAAAATCTCCCCATGGGAAAAAAGGAAAGAACAGGGGGGGGGGGGCCATAAGAGATAAGGGAAGGAAGAGAAAAATTAGGGGGGGGGCGTAAAAAAGTAAACTATATAAAAGAAAAAACAAAAAGAACTGAATGCACATGTATTGGAAAAAAAAAAAAAAATAATAGATCATAGAAAAAAAATTACATACAAAAAATTGAGAACAAGAAACATAGCTCGGTCAAAAATCTCACCTACTCACAATCTTGCCTCACAAAAATTAAAAAAAATATACTACTAATAAAAAACTAATAAAACATATTATTAAATAAAGAAAAATAAAAAAAATAAAAGACTAAAACTAAGACAACGCAGATAACACAAGTAGAAAAAAAAAACTCCCCTGTATAGCCAGAAAATAATCTCCTAATTCGCTTCTATAGATTGCAGAACCAGGAAATAACTTTTTTAATTGTTTGTGGAGAATTATTTATTACGTTTTTAGGAGATACTTTTTTTACCTCAGAATGAGTTACTTACCAGGATAGAATTTAAATAATGAATTTTAACTAAGAATTGAATCTTACATCCGATTATGAATCAACACTCACAGGAAAAAACAAAGAACAAAAGGCAAGGATGATTTGCCTTGAATGTTCTGTGGAGTGGATAAGATTGGTTTTAATGACAGGCTAGCAGATTCCTATTGACTTGCACTAGCACTAGCATTGGCGACCCACTGGAACTAGAATAACGGGATGAAATATGTTGAAACTGTCTTCAGTGATAAGTAGCTTTCTGGCTCACTTGTAAATTAGGCCCTATGTCAAAAATCCTGAACTTCCCCTTTGACGACAGGAAATAACAAGTTAGTTGTATCTGTTTAGAAGATTTGCAGGACCGGTAGTTTCAGGTAAACTTTCAGCATAATACCACCAGTAGCTACTATTAGTATTTGTAGCCCTTACTGCCTTCAAGGCTTTTAAACTTCAGTTCATTACAGCGACTGCATCCGTATCATGAAAAGCAGAGAAGCTCGCGCTACACGAACAAACCGTCTGCGTGATTACGTCGTATTACCTAGCTATAACTTTAACCACTTCTGTGAGCTCTGATAGCACATTGAACAGCATGTGGCCTTTAATTAAAGTAAGATTGCACCGAAAACTCAGAAAAAAAAGTGGAAACACGAAGACTCACCGTGGAGGTCTGAGGGGTTTCCTGCATAAGAGGGAGGACATGAAGAAGCGACCCTCCCACGCAATCCACGCAGCAGCTGTGCTTCATGTCACTGTGGGGTGAATGACACGCAGCACAAAGGGGGAGAAGAAAATACAAAAATGTAATTAAAATTTAATCCGAATTTTAATCAATGAAGTCTAATAAATGTATATTTATATATATATATATACGGCCCCTAATGAAAGGATATCTGCAGCATAAAGCCAGAACTGTTTAATTTAATTTAAACAGATTAATGTTTAAAACAAACACTCAGTAAGGCTGATAACAGCACTTCATCATCTGGTTTATGACCCAGTTTGAGCCATGCTATAGGTTACTATGGTTCACCCCATACGCACACTACGCACGTTGCGTAGGGCCCCGCAGACTGTAGGCCCTTTGAAGGGATTTGGGGGAAAAAGAAAAAAAAAGACATTATCGTCCATCGCGCATGTGTGCCGCATTTCCAACGCATCAGACTGGAGAGGAGAAGTGGAAGATGAAGCGGAGTTAAGGGATGTATGAGAAAAGGAGAAAGAAAGAACATGAGAATGAAACGCAGTGTAACTGTCTGCTCTCCCGGTATGAGAGTCGCCATACATGAGCAGGAGATGAGCTCAGGTCTCACTGTGCATCTTACTGGTTTCTATCAGTTTAATTCTAATGTTACATTTACAACTGCACTTAAAAAAGAAAGTAATGGATAAATATATTGACTAAGGTTTAATTTTGTTTGCTTGGATAACCGACAAGCAAATACAGTCGTCCTCAAAATGATTCATACCCTCTAATTAAAGAAAAGGTTAAATTCACAATGGTAATTAGAATAACAAGAAACTAATAATAAATACAAATTTACAAAATTATAATTTAGCTGTCCAGACACATTAGAGCAGAGGTGCCCAAATATTCTATATTGGAGGGCCGACAATGACTGGGTGGATGGTCGCGGGCCAAAACTAAAAATTCATGCTGCAATGCAAGAAATTAATTGTGCTTTGCCCATTTTGTAATGGTTCAAAATTGTTAATATTTTGAGAAGTAACACTAAATCTCCTTAACTCAGACAGAGGAGTTCATTTTGGACATCTGGCTGCCAGATATCAGATACTAGCAGGTATTTGATACTACCATATATCTGATACTAGCAGGTATTAGATTCTACCATATATCAGATACTAGCAGGTATTAGATACTCCCATATATATAAGATGCTCAGGTATAAAACCAAAAAAAATCAGATACTAGCAGGTATTAGATACTACCATATATCAGATACTAGCAGGTATTAGATACTACAATATCAGATACTAGCAGGTTTTATCAACATGTGTCTAATTCTAATGTTTCTAACAACTTGGTAACTTAACCAACAACTTAAAACCAGACATATTATCAGCAGCTTCAAAGCAAGTCGGTCTGTAGCAGCAGCAGCTGCACCGTAGTCACATGACTCTGAAAGGAATGCTGGGATATGAAGTTCTTCCAGGATAACAGTGACTTTTACACATGCTGGACCAATGCTGATGGACAAGATTTTACTTATGAAATCTAGCCAGATTTCATTTTTCAAAATATCAGCCCAAAAAACGTACACCGATATTTTCGGATGTCACATTTTAATGCCAATATTGGCTGATAATATCCGACATATATATATATATGTCGGATATATATATATATATATATATATATATATATATGATATATAACACATATATGTATACTGTATATATTTGGATAATCAAGACTTAGAATGATACAAAAAAAACAAATTTTCAGAAATGATAACTTTTTTTAATAAGGGCAGATCTGGAAATGATTATTCATGCTTTTATTGAATCTCGTATCGATTATTGTAATTCTGTTTTTACTTGTTTCAATAAGAGGACACTCAAAAGACTCCAGTTAGTTCAAAATTCTGCTGCTAGACTTTGATCAGGTTCACCCAGAACGGTCCACATCACCCCTATTCTGTCAAATCTTTATTGGCTTCCAGTTAAATTTTGAATTGATTTTAAAATCTTAATATTGACCTTTCAGGAACTGCATGGCCAGGCCCCCCAGTATATTATTGACCTGCTGTGTCCCTACACCCCAGTTCAGAGTCTCCTGAAGGTCCCAAAGACCCGTTTAAAACCCGGGGGACCTGGCTTAAAGGAGTGATGACATAGCAGTTAAAAACTAGTTTAGGTTGGCATTAGTGCATATGTAAATACTCCTAAGAAAAAAACGGCATTTTTTACAGCGGAGTATTGTTTTGAAACGCCAGACCTCACTTCCTCAGTAATACAGTTGGGTCCGGTGATGATATGGAGCTTTACCCAGAGACCACGTTGACTTCATTTTGATTGGCTACACCTTATTTGGCTATGACCTTATTTGGAGAATCTAGGTCAAGCTGCGGTCGGAGTTTGCTAAAGGCTAACTGCTAGCAACATGAAATGAAATGAAATGAAATGAAATGAAAAATACTTTATTCATCCCCGAAGGGAAATCAGATTAAAACTTTTTTTTTTTTTTTTTTTTTTTAAATAAACAAAAAGTCAGTTAGTCAACAACAACATGGGCACTTCAGACAGTGAGCTACGTTTATCAGACAAGACAGCATTTAGAAAATAAATAAACTTACAGGTAATGACAAGGTTGTGGCCCCCTCCCTCAGTGTTGCTGCAGAAGTTTTCTTTTAAATCCATTTGTTTGAAAATCCAGACCTGACTGCACAGAAGTTACTACTAGCTCCATACACGAAGCTGAATCAGACAGGGAGGGGAGGGGGGGAGCGGACGGTGCATAAACCGTTAGGAGAGAGAGAGGGGGGGGCGCTGTTTACTTGATAGTGTGCTCTTATTGGAGAAATTAAAATAAAAAAAAAAAAAAAAGGAAAAGAAAAGAAAGAAAAGAAAGAAAAAAGGAAGAGAACACGGAAGTAGAATTACGTAGAATGATGAGAACTACGTAGAATGATAGAACTACGTAGAATGATAAGCCTGCTGTCTGATTCAACTGTTTCTGAGCAGAGAGACAAAGCTGACAGACCATAAACAGGAACTTTGATTCTCACTCTGGACATTCACATGGCCTCATCAGTGCACAACAGATCATATTATACACCCAAAACCCCAGAAAAGTGAAATTTGATGTCATGGCACCTTTAAAGACCGTAGCCCCCAGACTCTGGAATGACCTTCCCCTGTCCCTCCGTCTGGTTGACTGTGTGGAAACTTTTAAAAAACAGCTGAAGACGTTTTTATTTATGAAAGCTTTTGTTTGATTTGATTGTGATTGACTGGGTTTTATTCTATTATTTTTATGTTTCTTATTATATTTTCCTTTTGATATGTCATTTTATTGTACCAGTTATCCTTTATGTACAGCACTTTGTGATTTTTTATCTGTGAAAGCACTTCATAAATAAATTTTACTTACTTTCTTCCTTAAAAACAAAAAAACAAGTTGGGTTGGTTTCTTTAAACCAACAGTTGGGTTGTTCATATAACCCAACCATAGGCTCAGTTTGAATACTGCTGTTTAAAAAAATAAAATAAAAAAATAAAATGATAAAAATGATAATAATAATAATCTACAAACACCGGCCACATTATTAGGACACTTGTCCAACTGCACGTTGATGCAAATTTCTAATCAGCCAATCACAGGGCAACAACTCAATGCATTTAGGCATGTAGACATGGTCAAGACGATCTGCTGCAGTTTAAACCAGCATCAGAATGGGGAAGAAAGGTGATTTAAGTGACTTTGAACGTGGCATGGTTGTTGGTCTGAGTATGTCAGAAACTGCTGATCTACTGGGATTTTCCTGCACAACCATCTCTAGGGTTTACAGAGAATGGTCCCAAAAAGAGAAAATATCCTAGTAAAGAGCAGCAGTTCTGTGGGCACAAATGACTTATTGATGCCAGAAATCAGAGGAGAATGGCCAGACTGGTTCCAGCTGATAGAAAGGCAACAGTAACTCAAATAAGCACTTGTTACAACCGAAGTCTGCAGAAGAGCATCTCTGAATGGACAACACATCCAACCTGGAAGCAGATGGGCTACAGCAGCAGAAGACCACACCGGGTGCCACTCCTGTCAGCTAAGAACAGGAAACTGAGGCTACAATTCACACAGACTCACCAACATTGGACAATAGAAGATGGAGAAATGTTGCCTTGTCTGATGAGTCTCCATTTCTGCTTCCAAATTCAGATGTAGGCTCAGAATTTGGTGTCAACAACATGAAAGCATGGACCCATCCTGCCTTGTATCAATGGTTCAGGTTGGTGGTGGTGGTATTATGGTGTGGGAAAGATTTTTTTTTTTAAATAATTTTTTGGGCTCTAGTGGCCTTTATATGATAGTATATCGACAGGAAAGGGGGGGACATGCAGCAAAGGGACCCGGACCAGGAATGGAACCGGGGCCAACTGTGTTGAGGAACTGCAGTCTCTGTTTATTGGGCGGCCGCTTAACCAACCAAGCCAAACACTGCCCCGGGAGAGATTTTTCTAGGTCCACTTTGGGCCCCTTAGAACCAACGTGGCGGTTTAATCACCACAGCCTACAGTACCTGAGTATTGTTGCTGACCATGTCCATCCCTTTATGACCACAGTGTAACATCCTCTGATGCTGCTTCCAGCAGGATAACGCACCATGTCATAAAGCGGGAATCATCTCAGACTGGTTTCTTGAACATGACAATGAGTTCATTGTACTCAAATGTTCTCCACAGTCACCAGATCTCAATCTAACAGAGCAGCTTTGGGATGTGGTGGAACGGGAGGTTTTCATCATGGATGTGCAGCCGACAAATCTGCAGCAACTGTGTGATGATGTCATGTCAATATGGAGCAAAATCTCTGAGGAATGTTTCCAGTACCTTGTTGAATCTATGCCACCAAGGATTAAAGCAGCTCTGAAGGCAAAAGGGGTCCAACCCAGTACTAGCAAGGTGTACCTAATAAAGTGGCCAGTGAGTGTATGTTGACTGTGAATCATTTCATTTTATTTTCTTTTTATCTATTTTAATGTTTTTAGAACTGAGGTTGCAGTGAAATGTTAACTTCTGTAGTCATGGTGATGTTTCAGTAAGAATGAAATCATGAGACAGAGTCGGGCTGCAGTGCTGATAATCATGCTTTATTAAATCAATACATGGAGAAAACTCGAGGAGGCTGCGAAAATAGTTACCACTAAAACTAACTTCAATCCAACCAAAGTGCACGGCGACACGCGAGCGCACGCTTACTTTCGTGGCAGCGGGAGATGGTTCGGGCTGCAGCGTGTGCGCTCGGTGCCACTCAGCTTGACTGACAGGTGAACTTCTACAAACTAACACACAAACACGCTGCACACCTCCAAGAGGCAGCTCTGCCTCTGCAAACAAGCGGCAGCAGGACTCCTGTGATTGGCCAGGTTGATGGAACGAGCGGAGAACTCCAGCTGCGGTCGTTTGCCAGAAGCAGAGCACAAAACAAAAAAAAACACTTGTGCTCAGACAGTGCAGGCCGCTTGCACTGTGAGCGTGTCATTGAAATGGCGGTATGACGTCATCAGTCGGAGCGCGAGGTCCGGTCGTCCTGCTTACATGAGGGTAGATGCAAACAGCACTCAGGATCTCACGCTCCTCTTACAATGCTTAAAGCACCGCTCTCTTCTGCAGCGGTGCGCTCATGGTTTCGTCTCTGGTTGAGGAAACATCAACAGGGAGCCTCTCTACCTGTTGAGGCAATCTTAAGACTTCAACTTATTGTTGAGGCACATTGTTTAGTTTCTCAGTTTAACAGGGTATTCGTTCCTGGAGAAACTTTCTCCTGTTAAACTACATTTACTTTCACTTAGTTTCAGTTCATATTCTTGTCATAAATAACAATGCATACATTTCCCATAACCGGTAAACTCGGCTATATACATTATGTACATGTCACAGAAAAGAGGTTCAAACATCCTAAGTCATAATTGTCCAATATGGCACATTTTATAACAACTTTAGACTTGAGTCTAGTTTGGCATAAATTAATGTCAAGTTTGGTACAAAAATAGTTCATATTTACAAGAATAATCCAGATCTTTATCAAGTAGATTACTTTGTTCAATTAATAAATAAAAAGGCATGGAAGAAGGGAAAGGGGAAGTTTGAAAGGTGTCTTTTTTTTTTTTTACACTGATCGAATGCTGATATGAACGGTCGCTGCGTCGGACCCAAGCTCGTTGGACAGTTTGAGGGTGTACGCTCCAGCATCTTCCTCCTTCACCCCCGTGATGATGAGGGTGGTCAAGTCCTCAGTGGTCTCGATGTGGAAGCGTCCGCCGGCGGCCACTTCGATGGTTTTACCGGCGCGGGACCACTCGATGTGTTTGGCGTCGCCAGAGAAAGCGCAGGCGACTGTCAGGACTTTCCCCGGCTCGATGCTGATGTCCTCCGGCAGGGCTTCGATCCTCGGAGCGCAACCTGGAACCCACAGAGTCACTTTATTAAGAAAACGCAGCCACAGAAAGACGGCAATTCAAATTCCCATTTTAATCTTTGGTTTGTTCTCTGTTACTTTCACAACTACACAAATATGTGTTGTTACTACGAATGTTCGATAAAGGCTTTTTTTTTTTTTTTTACCGATATCCGATATTGTCTAACACTTAAATTCTGATATCCAATATCAACCGATACTGATATGCAGACAACTGTGACGTTGTGTCTCTGATATTTTGAAAAATATAATATAACTATATTCTGCTCTGAAAGCAAAGATCCAAAAATCTCCTAAACTCAGCCAGAGGAGTTCATGTTGGACATCTGTCTGCCAGATATCACATATTAGCAGGTATTAGCCAACATGAGGCTAAAACCAGACATATTATACCGTAGTCACATGACTCTGAAAGGAATACTGGGAAATGAAGTTCTTCAAGAATAACAGGGACTTTTTTTACATGCTGAACCGCTGCTAATTGAACAAGATCTCACGATTTCATTGCTCCGTAACAAAAAATAATGAAATCTCGTGAGATTTATAAAATAACTAATTACTTGGAAAAGTAATTATTCCATTACCTTTTAGTGTTCCTTTTGATGTAATGTTAAATTAATCTTTATGTTTATCATCATCATCACTGTTTCCCTTCCACTCCTGGTCAGATGAAAACAGTTCCAATGTGCATAATTGGGATGTAACGATATGAAAACTTCATATCACGGTTATTGTGACCAAAATGATCACAGTTCTCATTGTTATTGCAGTATAATTGAAATACCCTCCGAGCATCATTAAAAATATCCAAAATGGGTCTAGACGTCTACTTTGTCCTTTTCAAAGGGGTAAAAATCTTCAGCACTGTCCACGTGGGCGCCTTCGTTGCCTTCAGCCATGTTTTCATAATGCTTTTCCATCACTGTGAGTTTTTCAAAGTGCAGCAATCAGTCATGATTTCATTAGTAAAATAGATTACATTTTTAAATGTCAATATGATATCAGCATATGAAAACATCGCAAAGTTTTTGTGAATTCTTGCGAGATTTGGTAAGAGAAAGATTAAATATCTCAAGATTTTGTTAGTAAAATAGATTGATACCACGTTTTTAAATTTCAAAATTATATCAGCATATGAAAAAATCACAATGTTTCAGTGTATCGATATTTTTTTTCCCCAGCCCTAATCTTTAAAAGTTTTAAGTCTGTAAAAAAAAATTTTTTTTGAAGTAGTTTTTTTTTTTTTTTTTAGACTTTAGAAACAATGGGCCGATCGTTTAAATATTGGTTAAATATCAGTGGGGTGGCAGATGTCTGATATTCAGTTTTAAGGCCCATATAGGCCAATACCGATAGGCCTATATCGGCCTACTTTTTTTTCTTTTTTTTTCTCAGACATCAGTGTCTGCAGCCCTGGAGACCGCAGAATACTATTGAGTGTCTTCGTATCACTCCGCCTCCTCTCTGTGAGAGCACCAGCACAATATAGTCCCAATAAAGGTGAAACTTTTGTTCACCAGGAACAAAAATTTATCTCACATAAGAATAGGAATGTGCTGTCAGGGTAACAGCATTGTAATGACGGGCATAGTAACTAGCTGGATTACTCCGTTGTTGAAAAAAGTAGAGCCGTTAGTAACACTGTTTATTCTAACGCCATTATTCCCATCACTGTTGGTAACAGAAATCCACGTTGGCCTCAACAACTCAGATAAACCAGATCAAACAGATCCAGAGCAGCTGTTTGCCACACCATGACAACTCTTACCGATTGCTCTCACAGAGGATCCCTCCATGTGGGCCGACATCTCTGTGAGGCTGCTGGAGCTCATGGCGTATGTCTCAGATGTCATGGAGGACATGCTGGACATGGACATGGTCTCAAACTTCATCTCAGCTGCCATGCTGCTGAAGGAGCTGGACTCCATCATGGATGACATCATTGTCTGTTGGGCAGACGAAGAAAAGGAGGAAGACTCCTCCATCATGTGGACTTCTTTCTTCATCATTGCGGATGAGCTCATTAATGATGAAGACTCCTTCTGACTCATCATCATGGATCCTGCAGCAGACATAAAGATGTAGGTTACTTTTCTGTGAATGAATGTTGAGCATTAACCAAACTGGAGGAAGATTCTCACCTTTCAGCACCGCCTGCTGCTCACAGTAGGCTGTGACCTTCTTGTGAATGGACTGGAACACCTGTCCGGTGAAGGAGAAGGAGCTTTTGGACACTCCTCCATCCGAGGTCATCTCACAGATGTACTCTCCCTGATCGCTCTCAGACAGCTCATGGATCAGAAGGCTGCAGGAGCCCTCGGAGTAATGCATCTCAAAGCGGCTGCTCTCCGAAAGCCTCCTCCCGTTGACGTACCACACCACCTCCCTGACGCTGCTTTCACAGACGCAGGACATCCGGACCGAGCCCTCGCAGGCTTCGGCCGTTACCTGACTCAGGACTTTAGGAGGTTTTGGGGTGGGGGATTTCACGGTGGGAGGAGACACAACCCTCTTTGGGGACATGATGGGAGGAGGGGACTTCATCCTCGGAGGTGATTTGAGCCCTTCAGGCTCGGGGGACTTCAAGGCCCTCGGTGACTTGATGCCTGAAGGTTCTGGGGACTTGATGCCTCTTGGCGTTTTGATCCCTGCAGGTTCTGGAGACTTTAGGCTTCGGGGTGTTTTGATGCCGGCAGGCTCTGGAGATTTTAAACCGCGAGGCGATTTTACCTCCTCGGGTTCCGGTGACTTCACACCTGCAGGGGACTTCATTGGTGTTGGTGATTTAAGCCCGGGCTCAGGAGATTTCATTCCCCCGTGGGGACTTAATTCCCTCCGGTTCTGGAGACTTAACACCTGGAGTTGGTGATTTCAAGCTTCGTGCTGGAGAGGGGGCAGATGGCTCTGGAGATTTCACACCCCTCGGAGATTTGATCCCCTCTGGTTCAGGAGACTTGACACCTGGAGTTGGTGACTTCACACCCGGAGTAGGAGATGTTACACTTGGTGTTGGTGATTTCACACCCGGGGTAGGAGATGTTACACTCGGTTCAGGAGACTTCACACTCGGTGTTGGTGACTTCACACCTGGGGTAGGAGATGTTACACTCGGTTCAGGAGACTTCACACTCGGTGTTGGTGACTTCACACCCGGGGTAGGGGATGTTACACTTGGTTCAGGGGATTTAACGCTCGGTTCTGGAGATGTAACTGAAGGTTCGGGGGATTTGACGCTGGGCTCTGGGGACTTCACATCAGGAACAGGCGACATCACCGATGGCTCAGGTGATGTAACACTAGGTGTAGGTGACTTCACAGGTGGCTCAGGGGATTTGACAGCCTTGACTTCCTCTTTGGGAGCTGGCTTGCGGATGGTCAGAGTGAAATGAGCCTCCTGCCGACCTCCTGAGTTCTCCACCACCACTGTGTAGCTGCCCTCGTCGGAGGTGGTCACGGAGGAGATCTCAAGGCTGGATTTATACTGAGTTGTGGTGACCTGGATGTGGTGAGATGAGACGATGGTTGTGCTCCCGTGCATCCAGGTTACAGTAGGTGCCGGTTCTCCATCGATGTCGGAGGAGAATCTGACGGTTTCTCCCTCTGCTACAGTCACAGACTGGGGCTTGGTGAGGATTTTGGCAGGAAGAGAAGGTTTCTCCTTGTGCAGGGAAACTTCCTCAGCAACAGCAGCAGAGGATGATTTCATCTTAGCCTCAGACGAGGTGTGCTTCCCAGTCAGAGAGAACTTTTCTGAAGAATAGGATGAGCTCGACGAGAGGTATTCAGCGGAGGCATACTTGACAGAAGAGTCGTATCTCTCAGCTGAGGAGAACCTCTCAGAGGAGGCACCAAACCTTTCCCGCGTTACAACCTCTCGTGTCTCTGTCAGCTTTGTCTTGCTTTCTTCCACCTCCAGGTGCGTCTGAGAGGTGTAGCCAGCTTTGAAGTGGGTGCTGTGATAGTGGTCAATGCGAGTGACTTCAGGAACGTGGGCTATGGGAGCATCCTCATCTTTGCGCCGTGAGCAGAAGGTGGTGTAGCCGCCACCTGACACCTCCAGGGTGGCATAGTCCGATGCCTCTCCCTTGGAGTTGGAACACACACAGCGATATGTGCCACTGTCCTCTTCCTGACAGTCCAGAATAGTAATAGACAAGACGCCGCTCATGTTGGTGAAGACGTATTTCTCGCTGCTTTCAGAGATTGCTGCTCCATTGTGGAACCAGGCCACTTCGGCCTCTGGCTTGGCTTGGATGTTCAGGGTGAATTTGGTGTCCTGACCGATGGGGATGCGATGGGAGCGCATCCTCACGGTGATACGGGGAGTGTGATCCAGGCTGAAAGGTGTCTGGCTGACCACCTGATACTTCCTCTCAGACTTCAGAGCAGCCTTTCTGGCTTCGTAGCGCGACATTATGTCAAAGCGGGCTGACCGCTCGAACCTGGAAGAGGAGCGGGATGACCTCTCTGCTGACCTGACGGGGCTGGGAGAACGAGGACGGGTCCTTTCCGGTGTAGGAGACCGTCTCTCCACAACCTCCCCCTCTACTTCCAGCCTGCGTGGTGGTCTGATCAGCTCTGAAACTGGGCGCATCAGTTCAATGTAGGTGGGAGACAGAGACCTTCTCCTTCTCATGAACTGAGAAACGGTGCGTTTCTTCTTCGTCTCTGTGACCTCAGCTGCCTCGTGTCTGATTTCCTGCCTCCTTTCCTCATGTTCCACGGCACGCCGCTCGACACGAACGGGACTGCCAGCAGGAGAGGCGGAGAAGCCGAGCTCCAATTCATCCTCAAGCATCATTCTCTCCTCCTCTGCCCTCATGTAGTCCATCATTTCCTCATCACTGAGGTCTCCCAGAGATCTCCTCCTGGTTCTGACTGAGACCTCAGACTCAGGAGAAGGTGAGCGCCTTGCGGGTCTGACTGTCTCCAGATCATCCAGAGTGAGTTTGGGAATACGCCATCTTGGCCTGTATTGGTCAGTGATCCTGGGGAGTGGCATGACATAGAACTGCTCCCACCTGGAAAGACGAATACGTCTCTGCCTCTTCTGCACGATCTTCTCTGCCCTCTCTGGAATCTCGTACTGATCCCTCAGCTTGCGGTACCACTTCATGTCAGACAGAGGCACGAACTGTTTGATGGCTCTGTCCTCGTCCAGAGCTTTAGGATCATGAACCACAGGCTCAGGAATCTCGTAGGGCAAGAAGATCCTTCTCTCCTCCTCCAGCCTCTTAGTCTCTGTCTTCTCCACTGTGATGTCGAACTCGCCCTCTATGTTCTTGGTGCTTACTGCAGGTTTGTACACCTCTGCAGCAAATTTGAGAGCCTCCTGTGCTGTGGGGTTGAGTGGCACAAGCTCCTCAGTGGCAGCGATGTGCTGAGCCATCTTGTTGGTCTTTTCAATTTGTTTCTGTACGTGTCTGTATTTCTCCTCATCGTTCTTGTACTCTCTCCTGGTGTAGGTTAGACGATCCACCTTCAGCGTGGCCTGGCAGCTTGCTGAACCAGCAGAGTTGGTTGCAGTAACTTTGTACACACCAGAGTCCTCCAGCAGAGTCTCCCTGATATGAAGCACATGGTAGTCAACCGATTCCTGTATGACAACAACTTTAGGACCAAATTGTAGTGGCTGACCGTCCTTTTCCCATTTCAGAGTGGGGCTGGGTACTCCTGAGACCCTGAGCTCAAAGCGGACGCTATGGCCCTCCACACAATCGATGTTAGCCAGCAGACGTTTGAACATGGGTCTCATGGTTTCCTCAGACACAGGATGAGGTATCACAGTCAGACGAGCTTTGCAGCTGTCTTCTCCAAACTTGTTGTGGGCCATGACAGTGTATTCAGCCTCGTCACTCGTATTCAGGTTGTGGATCATGAGCTGGTACAGGCCCTTATCACTTGTGAATGTGTACTTGCCGTCATCGTCACCCGCCTTGATCCTCTCTCCGTTCTTGAGCCACGTTACATGAGGCTCCGGGTGCACTGTAATGGTAACACCAAAGCGCACATCTTCACCGATGTAAGCAGTGGTGTTGTAGAGGGGCAAAGTGAACTCTGGTGGTCTCTGCAGAAGTTTGGTCTTATCAACTCTCCTCCTCAGTTTCCTGATGGAGCGACTGATGTAGTATTCTCTGATGCTCCTCACAGACTCCACAAAGAGCTCACCGTAGGCACTGTCCTCGCCATCATCGCTCACAACTTTGCATCTGTAGACACCGTCATCGCTCTCTTCAATGTCCTTTACGTAAATGCTTGCAAAGCCATTGCTGTAGGTGATCTCATACTTGGGGCTTGGGTGTAGTTGACGGTTACCAAAGTACCAAGTCACCTGAGTGCTCTTGTCATAGTTGACAAAACTGCAGGTAAATCTGACATGACCACCTTCCTCAGCAGAACCGTGCATGACTGGGCCAGCACGGAGACCGTGGTATTCGGTTCCTATCTTTACCTTACCCACAGCCAATCCTCTCTGGTTCTTGAAAGCACCTCCAAAGGCCACCCGAGCTGCTGAGACAATGGTCTCAGTCTTCTTCACCAAAGACTGATAGTACCTTCTGTGTCTCAATGTCCTGATAACCTTGTTGCTGACATGCTCAATCTTCATCTTGAGCCATGGGTGCTCCAGAGCCTCATGAGCAGTCATACGCAGTTTTCTGTCCTTAACTAGAAGTCTGTCTACAAAGTCCATGGCCTCCAGGCTGATGTCCTTGAATGCTTCACTGTCAAAGATGTACTCACAGTTGGAGATGTTCTCTATCATTTTTGTCATGGATTCTGCAGCAAATGGATTAAGACCACTGAGAAGAACATATGCCAGAACACCAACAGACCACATATCAGTGGCTGTTGTGACCAGGTCATGGCGGTGGACTTCTGGGGCATAGTACTCTGGAGCTGAATACAACATCCTGATGTTTTCTCCCGGCACAAGGAGCCTGGACTGGCCCATCTCGATGATCTTTATGGTGGAGCTTCTCTTGGTGGTGTACACAATGTTATCTGGGCGGATATCAAAGTGTCCGAAGTTGTGGCTGTGCAGGAACTTGACAGCAGAGCAGACTTGTCTCAGGTACCGGACAATCTCCTGCTCTGTAAGCTCAAAGTTGTTGATGCCAAGGCGCTCAAAGATGTCAACTCCGGAGATGAATTCAAAGATAAGAATGATCTCCTCCATGCTCTCAAAGTATTCATGCAGGTAGATGACATTCTTGTGCCTTGCAACATTAAGGGCTTCTATTTCCCTAAGAACCAACTCGCGGTCAGTTCCTTTGACTTTGATGAACTTGGCCATGAAGGTCTTCTTTGTGGCGATCTCCACACAGCGGTGGACCGCTCCGAACTGGCAGCGAGCAAGCTCCTCTGCGATGGTGTACTTGGATGACAGCTCCTTCACCTTGTAGAACAGAGCCTCCTCTTTGGTGACCTCTCTGGTTTCATCCACTTCCTCATCGTAGTTCCTGATTACGGACTTGTCTTCCTTCGTGGTGATGGGCTCAGTCGGTGCAGAGGGAGGGCTCAGGCCAAACTCGTTCTCTGCAATAACACGGAACTGGTATTTGGTCTTTCCAAATATATTGATGATGGTGAAGCTGCAGTCATTTGTCTGGCCAGCACGGATCCACCTATCGGCAGTGGTAGGACACTTTTCAATGATGTAGCCGATGATGTCGCTTCCACCATCGCTGGCAGGAGGTTCCCAGGTCAGGGTAATTGAATCTCGTGCGATGTCGCTCACCACAAGTCCTTTTGGAGCTTCAGGGATGTCTGCTACGTTCACCTCGATAGTTTGCTTGTCTGTTCCAAACCTGTTCTTGGCAGTAATGATGTAGTAGCCAGTATCCCTCCTCTGGACTCCCTTCTGGAACACCAAGGATGTAAAGGATCTGGTGGTGATGACTTGGTGATAAGGAGAGTTAGAGAGGATCTCCTGACCCTTCTGCCAGGTGACTGCTGGCTCAGGCTTTCCAGTGATGGGGATCTTGATGGTGATGTGATCACCACGTGCAGCGTGGACGGCACCCATTCCCTGGAGCTCTTTAGGCAGGTGGATCTTTGCAGGTACTGGGATGGCAAAGAAAGAAAAGTGTTACTTTGGTGTAACGGAGAATTTTGGGAATCAGGACCACAAATATTTTTAACTTCTTACCTTCCACCTCCAGGTTGGCTGTTGTAGAGATGGATCCTGAGGGGTTGGTGGCTCTGACCTGGTAAACTGAGGCATCAGTCTCATCAGCAGCGGTGATGACCAGCTGGTAGTAGCCACCCTTGAACTCTTGCGCTTTGATTTTGGTTCCATCAGCCAGGATTTCCTTTCCACTGCGGTACCATTTGACCACAGGTTTAGGATGTCCCACCACCTTTTTGTGGAAAAGTGAACAAGTTAAAAAAAAATCTGCTGGACAAGAAAAGAATAAACTCACGAAGGCAAAGAATTTTTAGTGAAATACCTTGGTGACAAAGGTGGCATTGGCATGATATTTAACAGTCATGTCTCTGATCTCTTCCCTGAAGGCAGGAGCACGTGGAGCCTGTTCGGACTTGGGGATGATGGGTGCGGAGATCTCGCTCCAGTCGCTCTCACCGCCCATGTTCTTACATTTCACGCGGAACTCGTACTCGAAGCCTTCAATCAAGCCTGTGACTTCAAAACTGGTCTCCACAATGTCCTTAGTTGATACGGACATCCATTTGTTCTGCCTCTTCTCGCGTTTCTCAAGGTAATAATTGGTGATTTTAGCTCCACCATCACTGCTTGGAGGCTTCCAGCACACAACACAGGAGTCCTTAGTGGAACTGATAATGAAAGGCTGCTGAGGAATGCCAGGTTTGTCTGCAAAACAAAGAGGGAGTGTCACAAAAGTATTCAAATGTCATGGATGCAGTGCAGCTGCAATAAATAAAACTGGAAAAGAAGATGAGAATGCACTAACCGAATGGACTCTTGATGATGACCACTGATGGGATCTCCAGAGACTCGCTGACGCCGTACTGGTTCTGGGCAGAGACTCTGAAGTAGTAGCCGGCATTTTCTGTGAGGTTGGGGACACGGCAGGTCGTGCCAGAAATGGAGGAGGATACCAGGTGCCACTGCTCGCCTTCTTTGGCCTCACGCTTCTCCACAATGTAGTTGGTGATCACGGAACCACCATCATCCTTGGGAACCTTCCAGCTGATGACCACTGAGCTCTTGAGCAGGGCTTCAACAATGACAGGACCCTCAGGGATGCAAGGTTTGTCTGGACAATCGAAGGAGGAAGAATGAATGACAGTTCTTTTTTGTTCCACTGCACATGTACTGGATAACAACTGAACATGTCTGCAGCCTGGTTTTACCTTGAATTTCAACACGCAGCACGGTGTCAATGGTTCCGTACACGTTGCTGAGCTGCACCTTGTAACGTCCAGCGTTGGACTTACGCTGGACATTCCTCACCACCAGGTGGGTGTAGCTTTCCGTGTTTTCAATGATCACATTCTCAGATGGATTCAGAGGCTTCTTGCCATAGAACCACATGATTTGGGGAATGGGACGACCAATGTAGACTACATGGAGGCGGAGGCTGGTGCCAGCCCCAGCATAGTACTTCTCTTTCAGAGGGAAGCCCGGGTGGAACTGGGGTGCTGCCTGCAGGCGCAGTTTGCCGCTGGTTTCTATCTCTCCGGCCTCGTTGATGGCCCTGCAGGTGTACAGGCCCTCATCCTCCTGCTCATCAGTCAGGATGCTGAGAGAGTGGTTACGGCCGTCTGAGCTCATCTTGTACTTTCTGCTCTGGATCAGCTCCTTGCCGTAGCGATACCACTTGATCTCAGGCAGTGGTCTGCCAATGATGCCGCAGATAAGCGTTCCGGACTCGCCAAGCTTGGTGGTTACATCTTGAATCTCCTCTTTCAGGGCTGGAGCTTCACCAACTGCACAAAAATGTTTACATTCAGAATGAGTGAATTTTAATTCATCTTGTACCAATATTATTTTAAAAAACAGTTTGATGGAATCATTATCTGAGCAGCTCACCGCTCAGTTTGGTCTTGATGCCCATAGGTGTGCGACGAGGCCGGCTCAGTCCAGTCTCATTCTCAGCAAAGATTCTGAACTCGTACTCGGTGGCCTCCATCAAGCCACCCATGGTGAACTGACGGTCTTTGGAGCGCTCCTTGGTGCACTTCTTCCAGGCACTCTCTCCAGCCTGCCTGAACTCAATCCAGTAACCCAGGATCTCCTTGCCACCATCATGCTCGGGTCTGAGCCAATGGATGGTGATGGAGTCTTTGGTAACAGAGATGATGTCGATCTCTCCTGGTTGGCTGGGTTTGTCTATCGGAAGAAACAGACAGGGGTAGAGGTTAATACTCATGGAGAAACTTTGTAAAATTATTCAGATGATTCTGAATGATTCAGATGATAAAAATAACATTCAGATTGTTCCCTTGCTGTAACTTATTTTCATAACTTTATTTATAGATAGGATGACATGAAGAAAAAGTGACGTACCGAATGGATCTTTGCAGACCACAGGTTCTGATGCAGGACCAGGTTCACTCTGTCCAATGTCGTTCTGAGCCACCACTCTGAACATGTACTCTGCATCAGGGATGAGACCGGTGAGATTGAACATGGTGGTGGTGATGTGGGTCTTGTTATGGCGGACCCACTTCTCTGTCGACACCTCCCTTCTTTCCACATAGTATCCTGTAACGCGTGAGCCTCCGTCGTCCCGGGGACGGGCCCAGGACAGAGACACTGTGGATTTGGTGACATCCATGATCTCTGGTGGGTTGCTGGGAGGTTCAGGAGGACCTGTAGCAAAGCAGAGTCTCACGTTCATATCAGACGTACAGCAACTTGGACCTAAACTGAGGAAAGTTTAAAGATATTACTCACAAAGTGGTGTCTTTGGTAAGACAGATTCATCCGACTTGAGAGATCTGCTGACACCAAACTGGTTCTCAGCAGAAACCTTGAAGTGGTACTCTACATTTTCCTTCAGGCCCTTCACCACGAGTGAGGTTTCTGTTACCCGGGCATCCACCGTGTACCAGGCAGCCTTTGATACCTCCCGCCTTTCAACAATGTAACCCAGGATATCAGAACCACCATCGTCTGAGGGTGGCCTCCAGCTGACCCGGACTGATCTGGCCTGAATGTCATCAAACTCCAGAGGTCCTTCTGGGGCATCGGGGCGGCCGATGACTTTGACCTTGAGTTGGATGATGAAGTGGATTTCTTTAAGTTGACGTCTGATGTTCAGCCTGTGTAGTCACAGCTTACCTCAACCTGCCAGACGGGACTCACCTTGATGTACACTGCCTTCCTGCCACATTTGTTCTCCAGCACCAAGTCATAGGTGCCGGTGTCATCTTTGTGCGCCTCTTTGATCACCAGCTCAGTCATGTCATCATGAGTGGCGATCATGGCCCGATGTGAAATGTCATGACCATCCTTCGTCCACTTGGCTGTTGGGATGGGTTTACCCTTGATGGGAACAGACAGATGGACGACTCCGCCCTGCCGCACCACGTAGCCTTCCTCATATTTACGGTCAAGCTCGTAGTCGGGATAATCTGATGGAGACAGATTCCAATTTTGTTCAGCAAGTTCATAACTGAAGAAAGAAATTTTAGGCCAGTCTGATGACTTGACATTTTTCTAAACTACATTTGTTCTCTTACCAAGCATCTCCTGGACTTTAACCACCCCAGGAATCTCGGCAGGCTCTCCGGCACCACCAGCATTGCAGGCGATCACTCTGAATTTATACTCTGCACCCTGAGGCATGTGGGTGAGGGTGTACTCGCACATCTTGGTGGGTGTGGTGTTGCAAAGTGTCCATTCTACCTGGTCCACCTTCTGCATCTCGATGAGGTAGCCAGTAACAACAGAACCACCCTCCTCTTCAGGTGGCAACCAGGCCAAGGACACAGAAGTCCTAGTGCTGTCTGTGACTCTGGGCTGAACTGGGGGACCTGGAGGTTCTGTTTAACAACATACACAGGTTTATCTTTAACAGATACTGATGATGGCATTACAGCAGGAGTGCACTTGTATAGTTTTTACATCACTTACCGATAGGATCCATGGCGACAGTGATGGGGGAGCTTTCGCTGGGTTTGCCAGCTCCTCTGGAGTTGATGGCAGTGATACGGAACTCGTACTCCAGGCCCTCGATCAGTCCGGAGGAACGGTACCTGGTCATGGTGATCGGGTTCTTGTTGATCTTCATCCACCTGTCAGAGTGGGCCTCTTTGCGTTCAACAATGTAGCCGGCAATGGTCGAGCCACCGTTGTCCTCGGGTGGCTGCCAGGTCAGTGTCATGCCTTCATGGGTGACATCGATCACTTCTGGTCTGCTCGGAGGTCCAGGGATGGCTTTTTTGAAAAATAAACAAAACATTGGAAAGTTGAGTTAAAGACCAGCAAAAGGACCTCGCTTCTTTTCATTCTGTGTTTTCTGCTCAACTGTACTTTTGAAATTCTTAGATAATGATTTGTATGCAATTTTAAGACTATTAGTTATTAGATAGAGGGAATCAGATAGATATAGAGGCAAAGGGCTGCTTTGCAGTCCAGTTGTTATGTGGTTGAAAGTATTCAACATGTAGCACTGAAGCTTCAGATGGGAAGTTAACTCACTCTTGGCACTCTTGCACTCCACCACCTCAGACTGCAGGAAGCCACCAACTCCAAAGCGATTCATGGCAGCAACTCGGAACACATACTCGGTTCCCTCTGAGAGTCTGCTGAACTTGAAGCAGGTTCTGGTCACGGATTCGGAGACAGTGGTCCAACCTGGCTGGTGAGCGTTACGCTGCTCCACCACATAGCCACCCACGTTTGCGCCACCGTCCTTCTCTGGAGGTTCCCAGCTGACTGTCACTGACACACCGTCGACCTCCTCGATCTTCACGGGACCAAGTGGGATGCCAGGTTTGTCTGGAAAAAATCCAGAATATTTTATTCCTTGAATTATTCACATATGGATTTTAATGTCCGTTATCCTCCCGAAGGTCTAATCAGAACATTTGTTTGTGTGAAAACGGTCTTCTTACCAAGGATGATGACCTTGATAACCTCTGTTGCCATGCCAACAGCATTCTTCACCTCCAGCATGTAGTCGCCAGTGTCATTGATAGTGGTCTCACGGATGACCAGGTGAGTGAATTTGCCGTTACTGTCGATCTTGATGCGGTCCAGGCTGTCCTTCAGCTTAACACCACCGAAGAACCAGGAGCAGACTGGCTGTGGTTTGGCCTTGATGGGGATGTTCAGGTCAATGGGTTTGCCACGGTGCACATGAACAATCTTCTGAGGAATGTTGGTCATGTCAATCTTGGGCATCACTGTAAACCACATAAAATAAGATTATCATTCAATTATACCGATGATAGTGAGGTAGATGGCTGGTGTATGGTGAATACTGCAATGACTTACCCTTGACCTCCTGGATCGTGACAGGTGTAACAGTGTCCATAGGTTCACTAGCTCCCCTGCTGTTGGTTGCTCGGATCCTGAACAGATACTGGTCATTCTCTGTGAGGGACTGGATGGTATGGTGGGAAACAGAGGCCTTGACTGTGGCTACTGTGTTCCACCTGTCTGAACCCACTTTGCAGGCCTCGATGGTGTAGCCTGTCAGCCTGCTAGCACCATCATACAGCGGTTTCTCCCAGTGTAGAGTCACAGTGGACTTGGTTACATCAACAACCTGGAGATCAACAGGAACTGAGGGTACATCACACACAAGCACAGCTTCTGCCGTCTCGCAGGGCTCCCCGACACCATAGATGTTCTCAGGCAGGACTCTAAAGAAGTAGTGCGTGCCCTCCTCCAAGCCTGTGATCCTGAACAGGGTCTTCCTGCATTCAGTGGTGACAGTTTTGTATGACTTCATGTTGGCTTCACGTTTCTCTACGATGTAGTTGCTCACATGAGCACCACCATCGATAGTCGGGACATCCCAGGTGATCACCACAGATTCTTTGGTATAGTCTTTGACCTTGACTGCGCTTGGGGGACCAGGAGTGTCTGGAAAAGAGAGTGGAGGAATGAATGTTGGCATGTGTCTTTAGAGAGATATTAAGTTTTTTTTATCTGAGGTAAATTGGGATGACCTACCATAGACTTTAACCAGGATGGTGGTTGTCTTCTTGCCAGATGGGTTCTCTGCCTCCACAACATATTTTCCTGAGTCGTAGCGATTCACCTTCTCCACGATCAGTAAAGTATAGCTGTCAGTAGTCTCGATGTACCCACGGTTCTGCAGTTCCACACCAGTCTTCCTCCAGGCCACCACTGGTGTTGGGCGGCCGTTAACAGACACAAACAGACGGAGAGTACCTCCAGCACGCAGACACACTGTCTTCTTCAGGTCATCAGCCAGCTCCAGATCCGGCATTTCTGAGTGAACAGAGAACAAGGAAAGATTCAAGTTCAGAGTGGAAGTCCATGTTTAAAAACCTTAATGGTAGACACGATTACTGTATCATGCCTGACACGATTGACCGACTCACCGACTTTTTCCAATGGCTCCACCTCAGCACTTGGCTCACTGAACTCCCCGGTACCATTGCTGTTGATGGCTGCCACCCTGAATCTGTACTTCTTATTGGCTGCCAGGCCGGCGGCCACATACTCATTAGTCTTGAGAGCTTTAGTGGTGGCACGGTACCACTGCTCAGAGCCCTCCTCCAGGATTTCCACAACATAACCAGTGACGTCTGAGCCACCATCATACATGGGTCTGGTCCAGATCATGCTGATGCTGTGCTTGGTAGTATCGGTTATGCGAGGCATTGATGGAGCAGCTGGGGTATCTGGAGGATGAATACAAATATGTTGTTCATCTTCTTTAGCAAATACTCCATGAGTATTTTATACAAGATGAAAGATAAAATAGCTTACATGTGGGATCTTTACAGAGGATGTACGGTGAGGCGTCACTCGGCTGGCTGTCTCCAGCAGCGTTCACAGCTGTCACTCTGAACTGGTACTCGCTTCCCTCCAGTAGGCCTGTGATCTTAAGACGGGTGTCATAGATGGTGTAAGTCCTATTCACCCGAGTCCACCTGATCCACAGGACACAAGGTTGGGTTGAGCAACATATTGTAGATTTCAGACAGCTGGTAATAATTTGCTTAAAGGTGTTAGAACTTGTTCTGACCTGGTGCTGCTCTTTTCTCGTTTATCCACGATGTAGTTCTTGATCTCACTGCCTCCATCACTCTCAGGTTTGAGCCACTCAATGATGACATGCTCTTTACCAACGGCTGTGGCCTCAGGAGTACCTGGCTGGGATGGGACAGCTGGGGGATGGGAATGACAGTTCATTCATGGGAAAACAATCTGCAAACCTGCATCATTAAGCCTGATTCTACAGCAGTGAGACATTTCTCTTAGAAATCAGTTTCAAATTTGAAGATTAGGAATTTAATAATATAAAATTGTTGAATATGTTAGACATTACTAAAAATACTTAGTGAAAGTCTTAAAAATTTTTATATCAAAGGATAAAATTTAGCATTCAATCAAATAGGAAGTGAAGAAAGATGAGCTCAGAAGGATGGTCTGGCTTACTGTAGGCGTTTCTGGCGATCACAGGATCGGACTCCAGAGGAACTCCAGGTCCGAACTTGTTGACTCCTCTGACTCTGAAGATGTATTCATTGTTCTTGATCAGTCGGGAGCTGACGCATGACAGTGACTTGCACTCCGTTTCCATGACAACCCAGTTGAGGCGGCTGGTCTCCCGACGCTCCACAATGTAATGGGTGACGGTGTCTCCGCCATCCTCCAGAGGAATCTTCCAGGACACCGTACACTTCTCCTCTGTCACTCTGCTGATCACAATCTTATCAGCTGGAGGTCCGGGAGTGTCTGAGAGTTCAAAGCAAGAGTTACATCAGATGCTCTCCTCTCCTCAAACCTTTGAAAAAATCAGCTTAATGTGATCATAATTAAATTAACATTTCATGGCAACTCACCCAAAACTTTGACGGTGACAGCTGCGGTCTTGATGCCACTGGCGTTTTTCACAGTGAGGATATATCTACCCGAGTCAAATCGGTCACAGTTCTTGATGACAGCCATGGCTCTGGTGGATGTGTAGGTCAGCGAGTATTTCTCTCCAAGCTCCAAAATCTTGTCGCCCTTTGCCCAGTACACCGTCGGTTCTGGTTTACCTCCTACAGCGCCGTCCAGGACGAGGTCGGAGCCTGCTGCAATGGTGACAGTCTCACCGATCAGCTTGCTGTCAAGTTCAGCTTTGGGAGGAGCTGCAGCGAAGAAGAATCAAGTTTTAATCAGCAACTTAATTCTGATGAAATGAAAAATGCTCTTAAAAGAAATCATGCAAAAGATTAAAGTAAACATGCAAACAGGAACATACAGTATTCGTCTTTGCATGTGACTGGTCCAGTGGACTCGGAGGGTGCACTGTGGACCCCAGCAGCATTCTTGGCTAGGACGCGGTACTCGTAGGTTTCCCCTTCTCCCAGGTTTGTGACGGTGAAGTAGTTCTCTGTGATTGTGGTGTAGTTGCACTTGAGCCAGCGGTTGTCATCCCACTCGTCAGTGCTGTAAACTTTCCTCTCCACCACATATCCAACTATCTTACTGCCACCATCGTTGAAGGGCACGGTCCAGCACAGTGACACAGAGGAGCGGCTGATATCCGTCACCTCAGGTTTACCAGGAGGATCTGATCCAGGAGTGAAAAATGGCTTTAATCACGGCTTTTTAACCAGTTTCAGCTCTTTTAGTTTACTTGTTATGTCATTGGTCATGGTAAGAAGATGAATGTTTCTCTTACCGACTGGATTCAGTGCCACCACTGGTCTGGAGGCCTCGCTGGCTTTGCTGAGTCCAGCGAGGTTCATGGCGTACACTCTGAACTGGTACTCCAGACCCTCAATGAGGTTGGTAATCTTGTACTGGCACTCCAGGCAGGGCAGCTTGTTCTCCCTCACCCACAAAATGGTGTTCCTCTCCTTCTTCTCAATCCAGTAGCCGGTTACCTTGCTGCCACCATCTGCATATGGCACATCCCACTTGATGGTAATGACGTTGGCAGATACAGATACCACATCCGGACGAGTTGGAGGACTTGGAGGAACTGTTAATGGGAGGGAAGAGGCCAGAACAGCGATTTTGTTAAAAACATAAAAACAAGACTTGTATTTGTTTACTCCGTCAGTAGAGACTTACCGAATGGATGCTCAATCACAACAGGAGCAGACTCAACGGACTTGCTGACTCCAAACTTATTCTCGGCGCACACTCTGAAAGTGTACTCCATGTATTTAGAAAGGTGAGTCACTTTGATCGTTGTCCTCTTGACACTTGAATTCACCACTTGCCAGGAGGCGTTGCCAGATTCCCGTTTTTCAACAATGTAATTGGTGATGTCGGTGCCACCATCATCGGCTGGCTCAGACCAGGACAGGGTGCAGGACTCTGAGGAGACTCCAGAGATCTCCAAGGGCCCTGTGGGTGGACTTGGTCTGCCAACGATGACCACAGTCACTGTGAATGTCATCACACCCGCAGCATTCTCTAGGACCAGGTAGTACTTGCCACTGTCGCTTCTCTTGCTGTCTTTCACCACCAGAGTAGTTCGCTCCTTTGTGGTCTTGATGGAGACCCTGTCCGTTTCCTTCAGCTTCATCTCCTCCAGCTTCCATGTGACCTTGGGAGCAGGTCTGCCACTGATAGGGATGTCGATTGTGAAGGTGTTGGACATCTTACAAGTAATGAGCTGGTTGGTGATGCTGCTGAGGTCAGCAGTTGGTTCGATGCGGGGCTCTTTGATGACCACAGAGCCAAAGGTGCCCTGAGGATCACTGATCCCAGCATCATTCTTGGCCTTGACTCTGAAGTCATATTCTGTGTTCTCAGTTAAACCCTCCACTAGCATCTTCAGAGACTTTGTCTCTCCAGCAACAACCCAGCGGTCTGTGCCCTTAGCTCTGAATTCAACAACATAGCCTCTGATGCGGCTGCCTCCATCATGCTCAGGTTTCAGCCACACCAGAGAAGCTGTAGAGCTGGAGGTGTCAACAACATCTAGCCTCTTGGGTGGTGCAGGTTCCTCTGTGGCAATGACGGGCTCAGTCATCTCATTAGGTTCTCCCTTGCCATACTGATTAACAGCGGTCACTCTGAACAAATATGGCACGCCAATATCCAGACCAGTTACCCTGATCATCTGGCGGGAGCACTTGCTGCTAACCTCCTGCCAGGCCAGGCGACTTGCCTCGCGCTTGTCCACTGTGTAATGGTGGATTCTAGATCCGCCGTCATTAGAGGGTGCATCCCACATCATCGTCAATGCCCCGCGGGTAACATCTTTGAAGCTGATGGCTCCTGGAGGTCCAGGAGTATCCAGGACTTTGACAGTGAATGTGATCGACTTGCGCCCACTGTTGTTCTCCAGGGAGAGGGTGTATTTACCGGCCTCGTACCTGGTGCAACCTTCTATGGTCAATGTGGAGAATGAATCTGTGGTGTTAACGTCAGCCATGATGGGAAGCTCACCGTCTACCTTAGACCAGGTGGCAAGGGGAGCAGGCTTTCCTCGGAAAGCAATGTTGAGGGTGACAGTACCTCCATTCTTCACAATGTGAGTTTGTTTGAAATCTGCACCGATATCAATTTCTGGAGATGTAAGCCTGTCCAGGGCCTGAACTGCGTTGGGCATTTCTGAGGCTTCCCCCTCTCCAGATCCATTTACAGCACTGACCCTGAACTTGTAGAGCTCTCCAGGTACCAGGCCCTTGGCAGTGTACCTATTCTGGATACATATTTGGCTGTTAACTCTGTGCCACTCTTCCAGGCTGGCCTTGCACATGTCAATATTATAGCCAATAATTTCCATTCCACCATCAAAGACAGGCTTGGTCCATTCAAGGGTGATAGAGGACTTTGTGGAGTCAATGACCTGTAAATGATAGAATTATGAAAGTTTGTGGTTCAGAGCCAATTGATCCTATTGTGTAAATGAGAATAAATGTCAAATAAAAGCTGAACATCAGATTTGCTTTAGAAAAACAACATTAACCCAAAAAATTCCAAGCCATTTTGGGTTTTTTTTTGGTCTGCCTATCTTCTTTTAATGTAAAACCAGCCTGCAGAAGCTGAACCTTTAACCCCACTTAGCATCAGAACCTCTAATCCCTGTCAGCATCCAGACATCAAGTTCCAGTTCAGCCTCAGTTGTCAGAGTATGAGGCTAAAATGATGTAAAATGAATGTATCAATAGATATAGCACCGTAAAGACAAACCAGAACCAGAATTTATTACTAAAAGAACTTTGTAATAAATAAATAACACACAGATCAACAGTGACCAAGCCTTTTCTCATCTGCACATCATTATCTCAAGTCTTGGCTTTCAAGCACTGAAACAAACCCACCACAGTAACTTTTTACATATTACACTTCTTACACCTTTTATTTATGCAACTATATACCTACTATCATCACAAAACTAATCTCACAAAGTTTCAGGGGTTAGTATTGTACAACTGTACTCAAAGTTCCTGATTTTTACCTTGATCACAGTGGGAGCGCTGGGAGCACTGGTTGGCTCCCTGCATTTGAAGAGCCTGGAGGTGCTGCTGGCCGGTCCAACACCAGCACCGTTCTCAGCCATGACGCGGAACTCGTACTCATTGCCCTCCGTGAGGTGGGTGACACGGTGCCTTAGCTCTGTGATGGGTCTCTTGGAGGAAACTTTTACCCAACGGAGGCTCTTTTTCTCTCTCCTCTCCAGGATGTAATGTTTGATCTCGTTGCCACCATCTGATCGGGGCCTTGTCCAACACATGGTAATGCTATCTCCGGTCACATGTGTTGCATCTGGAGTACCAGGTGCATCGGGTACAGCTGAGGGCAGAGCAGTTAAATACATTAGGAAGATGTTTAGAAAGCAAAGGAACGTTTTCTTTTCTGTTTGACAAAAAAGAAATAGCTTTAACTATAAAGTTCAAATTTGGTCAGACAATGTAAGATAAGTTTTTTTACTGTATTGCATCTGTGCGATGATTGGGTCAGAGTCCAGTGGTTTGCCGACACCAAACTTGTTGACCGCTGAGATCCTGAACTGGTACTCGTTGCCTTTAATGAGGTTGGTTGCATTGAAAGAACAAGCTTCACACTTGGATGTGACCAAAGCCCAAGAGATTCTGGATGTCTCCCTCTTCTCCACAACGTAGTGGGTAATGGCAGCACAGCCATCATTTTCTGGGGGGTTCCACCACACAGTACACTTCTCAGCTGTGATGCCAGTGAAACGAATTGGACCCTCAACTGGTCCAGGAGTATCTGCACGGACACAGAGGGTTGAAAGGTTATTTTAGAAAAGGTTAAGAAATCAAATAAGCATAAATCTTTTATTTATATTAGTGTAATGCAAGTTAAATAAACGATATTAAACAAGCCATTTTTGTTTACAGACCTTGCACTCTAACATTGACATCAGCTTTCCTGGTACCAGAGCTGTTTTTGGCCTCTACAGTGTAAATTCCACGGTGGTTCCTGTCAGCATCCCGGATAAACACACTGCTGGTGCCAATGCCAGTGGTGATCTCAATGTCAATCATTGTCCTTTTATCAATCTCTTTGCCGTCCTTGTACCACACCACCTGTGGAACTGGACGTCCAGTGATGCTGCAGCTGAGCCTCACGTTCTCTCCAGCCTTCAGAGTGAGGATCTGGTCTGGAGACCATTCAATCTCAGGAGCAACTGCAGACGCAAAGTAACAAGAACTCAAAATCAGCACCAATGAAATAAACATTGTTCATGAGAAATTATGTGTTTTATGAATACACTCACTGCTCTCATCCTTGGTCATGATGTATCCAGAGGAGTTAGATGGTGGACTGACTGTACCAACAGCATTCCTGGCAATCACTCTGAACTCAAACCTGTCTCCAGCAGACAGACCAGTCACAGTGAACTGAGTCTCACTGATGTCTGTGAAGTTGCATCGCAGCCATTTTCCTCGGCCTTGGCGCCTCTCTACGCTGTAGGCAACAATTTTGCTGCCACCATCGCGCTTGGGGACGTCCCATTGCAAGGTGACCGAGTCTCTGGTGACGTCGATACAAACAGGAGTACCAGGTGGATCTAATTAAGGTGAAAAGGCAACAATCAAGTTTTAATTATATGCTGATCATAAGATCAAGAGAGACCTTCATGTCTTAGAAAGGAAAGGCACATAAAGAAATATCTGAGTGCAGATAGATGGAGGACTTACCAACAGGGGAGATGGCGAGAGCGTGTTTGCTCTGTTCACTAACAGGGCTGAGTCCAGCATTATTCTCAGCATACACTCTGTAGGAGTACTCCAGACCCTCTATGAGACCAATGATCCTATACTCTTTGTTGGAGATAATGGTAGAGTTCACCTTCTGCCACAAGAGGCTGTTCCTGTCCTTCTTCTCAACATGGTAACCCAAAATGGGGGAACCTCCATCAAATTCTGGGGCCTCCCATTTAATGGTCATACCATCGCTGGTGATGTTGAAGGCCACAGGCTTTCCTGGGGCACCTGGAGGCTTGTACTGATGCTGCGCAATAACATCTGAGGAAACGAGAGGTTCACTGACCCCATACTTGTTCTCGGCACGGACCCTGAGCTGATACACGGATCCCTTGACCAAGTTGGGGATCTTGAAGCTGGTCCTGACAACACTGGAACAGACCATCTTCCAGTTGGCCTGAGAGGTTTCACGTTTCTCTACACTATAGCACGTGATCTCACCACCACCATCTTCCTTCGGCTCATCCCAGGAGATGATGATACTCTGAGCTTTTATCTCATCAAAGCGGATGGGCCCAACAGGCGCTGTGGGAGGTCCCAGGGTGATCACATTGATATCAAAGTAGTTTTTGACAACTCTGTTGTCCAAGACTAATGTGTACTGGCCAGCATTCTCCTTCTTGGCTCCTCTGACAGTGACTGCAGTCTTATTGTCGGTGGTCCTGAAGCGAATCTTCTCACTCTCCTTCAAAGGTAAGTTATCCTTCAGCCAGCTGATTGCAGGTCTCGGTTTACCCTTGAAGGGAAGCTCAATGTGGATGTTTTGACCGATGCGAACAGCAAGCTCTCCGTTCGGGTAATCGCTGAGGGTTGCCTCAGGGGGAATGATGAAGTCAATGACTGTGATTGGACCAATCTGAGAGAAGTCACTCCTGCCTTTCTCATTTTTGGCAAACACTCTGAACTCCATGATGGCATTCTCCTTGAGTCCCGTCACCTCACAGGTGCAACGTTTGCACGTAGCTCCTAATGACCAGTTGACTTCTTCCTGCGTTCTCTTTTCAATGATGTATTCTGTGATGTGACTGCCACCATCATGGTCCGGTCTGGTCCACTGCAAAGTGACAGAGGTCTTTGTGGAGTCCAACATCACCAGATTTTTAACTCCTCCTGGAGTCTCTGTCGCTCTTACAGGTTCAGTGGTCTCACAGGTGTCACCAACACCAAACTCATTTTCAGCTGACACACGGAAGAAGTAAGCCACATCTTCCTCCAGACCTGACACCTTGTAAGTTGTGTTGAGGCACTCTGCAGTTATCACCTGGTATGCCTTCATGGTGGAGGTCTTCTTTTCCACAATGTAATTAGTGACCGGAGAGCCACCATCAATGCGAGGAGCCTCCCAGCTCAGGGTCAGCTTTCCTCTCGTCACATTCTTGATCATAAGTTTCTGGCAGGTAGATGGACTGTCCAGAACCTTGAGGGAAACTGTGATTATCTTTGGTTCCCCAACACCATTCTCAATCTCCAGCAAATACTTTCCGCAGTCATCACGGGTGACCTTGGGGATGAGGAGTGTGGTGGACCTCTCAGAGCTGTTGATGGTGTAGCGGTTATCACCGGCTATATTGCGGTCACCACGGCGCCAGGTGACATTGGGAGCAGGGCGACCCTTCAGGGGAATAAACACCTCCACATCTCGGCCAGCCTTGGCTGTGTATTGGGTTGTCATGGGAACATCCAAGTCCAAATCAGCTTCCTCTGTTGGGCAGAAGAGAAACAAGAATGATTGATGTACGTCATGTTAATTCTCACAGTCATAATCCATCAAAAATAAGGTTAGCTCAGTTTCATGCTTTGGTGAAATTAGAAGGTTTTTAAACAGCTTCATCTGTATCATAAAATAAATCAAACCTAAAATATCCTTGGCTTGCACAGGCTGGTACATCTTGATGTCTTCTCCTTTGCCTTTACTGTTGACAGCAGAGACTCTGAAGAAGTAATACGAGCCAGGTTTGAGGTGGGAAACCACATACTCGCAGGTCTGGACCTGTGGGTTGATGGTCACCCATTCTTTGTCCTCTGTGTTCATTTGTTCCAGCAAGTAGTGTGCGATTTCACTGCCACCATCGTAGACGGGCTTCTCCCAGCCGAGGGTGATGGAAGTCTTTGTGGAGTCGACCACACGCAGCTTCGAGGGTTCACCTGGTAGATCTGAAGAAGAAAAAGACAAAAATGTTGTCAGTGGCAATGTGTGAACAGTAAAAAAGGAAATTTCCATGAAGTCAGGCTTGTTACGCATTGTGAAAATCATACCAATAGGGTCATAGGCCTTGTAAAGGTCCGAGGCCTCAGAGTAGTTTCCTGCTCCAGCCTTGTTGACAGCACAGACTCTGTACTGGTACTCATTGTTCTCAACCAAGTTACTGACTTTCTGTCTGGTGTCTCTGATGGTGCCCTTTACCACCTGGACAAAGAAGAAAAAGGAATGTTTGTCACATTTGGTTTTGCTTCTTCACATGTAAAACCTGTGAAGATTCTTTATCAGGCAAACCTTGAACCATTGCAAACTCTTCTTCTCTCTTTTCTCCAGGTAATAACCATCGATGTCACTGCCTCCATCCAGTGCTGGTCTCTCCCAGATCACTGTCATGGTGGACTTGGTGATCATGGTGACTTTAGGCTTGGATGGCTCGCTTGGAGGAACTGTTAGAAACAAAATAATCAAATTGTTGTATTAAACAGTGTCTGAAAAAAATACAAATTCAGCCCCAAGCGTGGTGTTATGTTTGCTCACCGAATGCATTCTTGGCAATAATGGGCTCTGACTCCAGTGAATCTCCAATGCCATACTTGTTCACTCCACGAACTCTGAAGATGTACTCATTACCCTGAATGAGTCGAGGCACGTTCACGATGCAGTCAACCAGTTTCTCTGAGACAATGGACCACATGACCCTGCTCGTCTCTCTCTTCTCTACAATGTAATGAGACACCATGGCGCCACCCTCATCGGCAGGTGGGGACCACATGATGGTGATGTTGTCAGCCGTTACTTTCTTAAACTGGATTTCTCCAGCAGGGGGGCCTGGCTTATCTGATAAGAGATGGAAAAATTTATGCACATTAGATAAAGATAAATATTTCATAGGGTAAGATTTATCATCCTAAAGTGTTTAAATTGCACTTGTTTACCTTGAATCAGCAGCCTGACGATGGCACAAGAAGAGCCCAGAGAGTTTTTGACCCTGACCTCATATGTCCCCGAGTTCAGACGAGTGGTGTCCTTCAGGAATATGCTGGTAGTTTCAAACGTGTGTTTGAAAGAGAGCTGGGCAGTGGGCTTAAGCTCTTTGCCATCCTTTAACCACTCAATTGTAGGGGCAGGTTTGGCTATAACATTAAACTTAAGCTCCACGTCAGAGCCAGCCCTGTGCTTGACCTCATTCAGGTACTCTGGTGGAATTTCAATCTCTGGGGCACCTGATAGACAAACCAGAAAACAGGCAGGTGATGGATATGTTTACCACAGAAGAAGAAGATTATGTCAGAATGCAGAGAAAAAGCATCGACTACCAACGTTAAAAAAGTCAGGAAAATTACCACTTTCTCTTAAAGATGCTCTATTTGGCTACATATGCTCATACATACCATATGTGTCCACGCAGGTGGCCGGTCCAGCAGGCATGGATGGGTTGCTCACTGAGCCAACTGCATTCTTGGCCATGACTCTGAACTCGTAGCTCTCGTCCTGAGTTAGACCCGTCACTGTGAAGCGGGTGTCTGTGATATTAGTGATATTAGCTTTTGACCACTTTGGACTGACGCCTTCTCTCTTCTCGACAATGTAACCAGTGATTGGGGATCCACCATCGTAGTTAGGTTTCTCCCAGGCCAGGCTGATGGAGTTCTTGGTGATGTCGCTGATGCGCAAGTTGATGGGCGGCTCTGCAGGACAGATAAACACAGTTTATGAAATGTCAATTCTACAAAACTTAAAGTTCTAATAATTTTATATCAAGTTGGACGCTGTGCTTACCGCAGGCATCAATAGCCAACACAGGATCAGAAGCCTTGCTGAATGGACTCAGTCCTGCAGCGTTCTCTGCTGCCACCTTGAATTCATAAATTAGCCCAGCATTTATGTTGGTGACCTTTAAGTGTGTAGCACGAATCACCATCTTGTTAACTCTCTGCCACAGGATACTGTTCCTGTCTTTCATCTGCAGATGGTAGCCAAACACGTGGCTACCTCCATCTGACTTGGGCTCCTTCCAGGCTACAGTGATGCTCTCCCTTGTTACGGCAGTAATCTCTGGAGTTAATGGAGCATCTGGAATAGCTGGTGGATAATAGGCAGAGATTCAGGATGTTGACAATTTAAATTACAAACAGGGTTTAAAATATTACAAATGAAAATAAAAGATAAAAAAGCAGGAATTGCTTACTGTATGGAAGGCTGACGGTAACAGCTGGTGAGTCGATGTGTTCACTGATTCCATATCTGTTCTCAGCTCTGATCCTGAACTGATACTCCAGCCCAGTGGTCAGTTTCATAATCTTCATAGTGCAGCGGGCCACAGCAGAAGAGACATCCCTCCAGTTGGCGGTAGTCGTCTCTCTTTTCTGGATGATGTAGTTGGTGATGGGGCTGCCACCATCATACGCTGGTGGGAGCCACCTCAGGCTTACACTGTCCTCTGTGACATCAAACAGCTCCACAGGTCCAACTGGAGCACTTGGGCGGTCCAGAACAACAATATTAATGTAGGATTTGGTGGTTCCACTGGAGTTGGAGGCAGTGATATCATAGCGTCCGGAGTCTCCAGCAATGCTTTCACGCAGAATGATCTTGATGCTGTCAGGAGTAACTTCAGAGTTGAACCTCATAGTTGATTTGAGCACTACATCGTCCTTGGACAGAGTGACTTTAGGCAATGGCCTGCCCGTTAGTAGGATCTCACACTTCAGGGTGGAGCCGGCTCTTACATACGCCGTGTTGTGTGGGAAGTCTTTCATGTTGATCTCAGGAGATTCTACATCAAAAATACAAAGTCATCAGATGAGAAATCAAAGATTACTTCAAGTTGTTTGACACTGATGTGCAATCTTTTATATGAATACATGGAAGCTATGGTGGCTTATTCTTAGTCCATATTTTAGCCTTTACCAATCGCAGAGGTGAATCTAAATTGCAGAATGGTAACTTACCGATTTGGTCCTTGACCAAAACAGGGGTGAGCATCTCCTTAATGTCACTGAAACCTGCATGGTTCTCAGCTCTGACTCTGAAGAAGTACTCTGCATTCTCCCTTAAGCCAGACACCGTGAAGTGGATTGATTTGGTTACACCACATTTGACCCACTTCTCTTGGCCTTTCTCCAGTGCTTCAATCAGATAGCCAGTAATTCTGCTGCCTCCGTCTTGTTCTGGCTTGGCCCAAGCCAATGTTACACTCTCCTTGGTCACATCAGTTGCTCCTAGCTTTGGTGGTGGGCTCGGTTTTTCTGGAACAAAAAGGCCATTATCTGTTATCAGAAAAACTCAAATGCAATAACATGAATTAACAATGTTGATACATTAAACCTCCATACCTGTGATCTTTGTTCCCTCTTTGGTCTCTGCAGGAACGCCAATGCCATATTCGTTCTCCCCTGTCACTCTGAAGTAGTAAACCTCTCCCTCCTTTAGGTTCGTCACCTTGTACGTCAGTCTGTGGCATGTATCAGTCAGCCTGGTCCAGCCTTTCTTGCTGGCCTCACGGATGTCAACAAGGTAATTCTTGACTGGTCCACCACCCTCATTCTCAGGAGTGTCCCAGGTTACAGTGGCAGAGGTCTTGGTTACTTCCTTGACCTCCACATGGGCAGGGGGTCCAGGTGAGTCCAGGACTCTGACATTGAGTGTCAGTGAGGCGGTTCCAGCTACACTGGACAGGGTGACGGTGTATTTTCCAGAGTCATTACGAGTTGCTTTTTCTAAGGTGATTGAGGTGAAGGTATCTGTGGTGTCAATGACAGCACGTACTCTCAGGTCAACATCAGGCTTAGTCCAAGTAACGCTGGGGATGGGTTTTCCTCTGAAAGGCACTTTCATGGTGAATGAGCTTCCATCTTTCACAATCAGAGTCTTCCTCATCTCATTGCTGATCTCAAAGACAGGCTCCTCTTCTTTTTCTTTGGCAATCTGAGGGTCTGACTCAGGACTGGGCTCACTGGGCCCAATCTTGTTAATGGACTTGACAACAAACACATATTCAACACCAGGAGTCAATCCCACCACTGTAAACTCTGTGTTCTTAGTGTTCTGGACTCCAACAATCCATTCATCATCTGACGTCTTCCTGTATTCTACTCTGTAACCAGTCACAGGGGCTCCACCATCAAATAGTGGCTTATGCCATGAAAGGGTGACTGTGGTCTTTGTAGAGTCAATGATCCTAGGCTTAGCAGGAGGTGAGGGAAGGAATTGTGGGTCTTCAGCCTTGGTGAGGGGGCAAGGGGTGCTAGGAGCACTTAGGCCAGCAGCATTCTCTGCAAACACCCTGTACTCATACTCACAACCATTACGGAGGTGTGAGGCTTTGACTCTCAGGTCATAAACAGGTTTCTTGTTGACGCGACACCAACGGAGACCTGTCTTCTCTCGCTTCTCAATTACATAGCCAGCAATGCTGCTGCCACCATCAGAAACGGGTCGTTCCCAACAGATGGTCATTGCCTCGCTGGTAACTGAGGTGACCTGGACGTTAGTGGGGGCTGCAGGCACAGTGAATGGATCCAATGCCTTTATTGGCTCACTCTCTAAAGCCTCACCATCTCCATATTTATTGACTCCCCGGACTCGGAAGATGTATTCATTTCCCTTCAGCAGCTTGGTCACTTTACAGGTAGTTGCCTTCATGTCACCATGAACAAGAGTCCAGGCAAGGCGACTTGTCTCTCGCTTTTCTACAATGTAGTGCATGATTTCAGCACCACCGTTTTCTTGAGGAGGTCCCCATGTTATAGTGCATTTTTCTCCTGTGAGACCAGATACTGCTAAAGGTCCTGAGGAGGGTCCAGGTCTGTCCAGAACCTTGCAGTTAACAGCCACAGACCTAGTTCCTGCTACATTGTGTAGAGTCAAGACATACTGCCCCGAGTCCCTCCTGATCGCATCTCTAACAATCAGGGTGGTTGTGAAATTGGTGGAAGTGATTTCACACCTGGCCTTAGCTTCAATCTCTTTCCCATCTTTAGCCCAGGATACGACTGGGAGTGGACGACCAGTGATTTCAGCATCAATTCTGATAATATCTCCAGCCTTAATGACAACCAACTGTCTGAATTTATCTTCCATGATGATGGTTGGAGGATCTACATCATCTTTGACAGTGACAGGACCAGTGCTTTCTGAGGGAGCACTCAACTGCTCAGCAGAATTCCTAGCAATAACATGGAATTCATACTGGACATCTTCTGTGAGGCCTGTAACATCGAAGTAGGTGTCCTGCAGATTGGTGAAGTTGCATTTCAACCAACGACCATTGGGAAGCTCTTTACGCTCCACAACGTATCCAGTAATTTTCACCCCACCATCGTACTCTGGCCCATCCCAGAAGAGGGAAACAGAGTTCCTGGTAATGTTTGTGACTCTCAGGTTACGTGGAGATTCACAGGGGTCCCTGGCTGCAACAGGTTCACTGGGTTTAGTGCATGGACCAATGCCAGCAATATTCTCAGCATAAACTCTAAACTGATACAGTAGACCCTCCTCAATGCCAGTCATCTTAAACTGGTTTTCAGCCAACAGACCTCTATTGACTTTGGTCCACAAGATGCTACTCTGGTCTTTGCATTCAATGTGATAACCAATAACAGGGCTTCCACCATCACTGGCAGGTCTGCCCCACTCCACCAACATGCTGGTCTTGGTAGCATGGGCAACATGGACATTGGTTGGGGGACCAGGAGGCTCAAATGGATACTGAGCGACCAAAGGAGCAGAGTCGATGGCAGAGCTCTTGCCATAACGGTTCTCAGCTGCAATGCGGAACTGGTACTCTGTTCCTTGAGTAAGACGAGCAATCTTTATTGATGTTCTGGCCACTGTAGCTGACACAATCTGCCATGTAGTAGTAGTGGTGTCTCTCTTCTCCACCACGTAGTTGTTGATTTGGCATCCACCATCATAAGTTGGAGGATCCCAAGACAGACAGATAAAGTCAGCACTCACCTCATCCACCTTAATGTTGCTAGGTGGACCAGGTTTGTCCAGGATTATAACAGAGATTTCAGCTGTCTTGGTGCCGACACTGTTAGTCAGAGTTATCTCATACTTTCCAACATCATCCTTGGTAGCATCTTTGATTATAATCTTGGATGAAGTCTTGGAATTAACAACATTTACCCTTGTTGTCTGCTTAAGCAAATGGCCGTCTTTTTTCCAGGATACCTCAGGCTGGGGTCTTCCTCTGAAGGGAACATCAATCTTCAAGTCATCTCCTGCTTTTACACTGTATGTGTTGAACAGCAGGTTAATGATGGGCTCTGTGGTGATATCCTTAACCACCACCGGAGTGGCCAAAGGCTTGGCATCACTCCTACCCTTATCATTCACAGCAATCACTCTGAAGGAGTATTCCTCTCCAGTTGTGAGTCCATCAATAGTAGCTTCCAGTGCTTTTGCTTCACTGCATATTGTCCATTTGTCATCTCCTTTGGGCTGCATCTCTACAACATAGCTTGTGATTTTGCTGCCTCCATCATGGTCAGGCTTTTCCCAGGAAAGGGTGACAGTGTGACGGGTCACATCAACCACAGTGACCTTACCAGGAGGAAGAGGAGCCTCTGATACCTTCACTTGATCTGTACTTGCAGGCAAACCTACTCCAAGCTCATTCACAGCCAACACACGGAAATAGTATCTGCCTCCCTCTTGCAGGTCAGAAATGATGTAAGAGTTTCTTACACAGTTTGTGCAAACACTGGTGAAAGCCATTCTCTTCTGCTCTCTCTTCTCAACAATGTAGTGAGAGATCTTAGCCCCACCATCAATTAGAGGGGGTTCCCAAGAGAGAGAGACAGAATGTCTCTTCACATCCTTGACCTCCAGGTTGGTTGGAGCACTAGGGGAGTCCAGAACTCTAACATTGATGAATGCAGATTTAGAACCACTGAGGTTCTCAAGGGTCAGTACGTATTTGCCTGTATCAAATCTGTCAACATTCTCAATCACCAACATGGTATAAGAGCTCGTTACGTCAATCTGAGCCCGCTCATTCAGGGTGCCATCAGCCTTTGACCATTTGACCTCAGGCTCAGGCTTCCCTCTGATTGTCACAAACAGACGCAGGGTGGCAGTAGCACGAATATTGACCATCTTCCTCAGGTCAGCATCTAGTTCAATTTCAGGAGCTTCGAGCTTCTCTGCAGCAATCACAGAGCCAGGCAAGTCCACATGATCCCCTACTCCCTCAATGTTTACAGCACAAATGCGGAAGTTGTACTCTGCGTTCTCTTTCAGTCTCTTTACAGTGTAGTGAGTAGCCTGCACACCGGTGGGAGGTGTGCAAACAATCCATTCATCATCTCCAGCTTCTTTCAGTTCAACAACATATCCTGTGATTGGTGCCCCTCCATCATAGATAGGCCTGGACCAAGACAGGGAGACTGTGGTGCTTGAATGATCAGTGACTTTGGGGTTATTTGGAGGTCCTGGTGGATAAGTGGCATCACATGCCTTGATATACTCTGTTGGTGCACTAGGCTTTCCAACACCAGCAGCATTTTCAGCTGAAACCCTGAATTCATAGGAATGGCCCTCTGTGAGGCCTGTGCACCTGAATCTCAGGTCATTTAGTCTCTTCTTGTTGCATTTGGTCCATCTGACCCCATCCTTATCACGTTTTTCAAGGACATATCCTTCAATCTCAGCTCCTCCATTATCTTCAGGCCTCTCCCAGGTAAGCACCATGGAGTCTCTAGTGATAGCGCTGGGCTCTGGGGTGGAGGGAGCGCTTGGAGTGGTGAAAGGATTGCGAGCAATGACTGGCTCTGACTCCAAAGGTTCACCAACACCGTATTTGTTCACAGCAGTGACTCTGAACATGTATTCATTGCCAGGGAGCAGTTTTGTGACTTTGTAGCTGATGGCCTGGATCTTGGGCTCCACCATAGTCCATGACAAACGACTAGTCTCTCTCTTTTCAATGATGTAGTGAGAGATGCTTGCCCCGCCATCATGTGAGGGGTGGCTCCAGTGCAAATAACATTTCTCAGCTGTAACTCCTTTAATTTCTAATGGGCCATCTGGAGGACCGGGCCTATCCAAAACTTTAACATTAACTGGGACCATCTTGACCCCTCCCACATTAACAAGTTTTAGGACAAAGTGGCCACCATCCACTCTGATGCAATCCTTGACTGTCAGGATGGTACTTGTGAGTGTGGTCTTGATCTCCATTCTTGGTGTGGCTTTATCAATCTCCTTTCCATCCTTAAGCCATGTGACCTCGGGCAAGGGCTTGCCGGTGTACTCAGCATCAATGACAAATGTCTCACCAGCACTTACAACAGTCAGATCCTTGAATTTAGAATCCATGGTGGCTTCTGGAGCTTCAATTTCATCTTTGGCTGTAATTTCTCCTGTGCCCTCAGATGGACGACTGCTGATACCTGCAGCATTCCTGGCAATAACTCTGAACTCATAAATGCAGTCTTCAGTGAGACCAGTGATTGTGAACTGAGTTTCAATGATGTTTGTGAAGCTGGCTTTCATCCAGCGGGTGTCTGGATGCTTCTTCCTCTCAATCACATAGCCAGTAATTGCACTGCCTCCATCATACTGGGGCCTGGTCCACTGGAGTGTAACATGGCTTCTGGTGATTTCAATGGCTTCAGGAGTGCCTGGTGGGTCACATGGGTCCCTAGCTACTGTACTTTCAGAGATCTTGCTAGCTGGGCTGAGACCAGCAATGTTCTCAGCATAAACCCTGAATTCATATTCAATACCTTCTTCCAACTCTGAAGTCTTAAAACGTGCTTCTGGGATTAGAAGCTTGTTCAGTTTAGTCCACAAAAGGCTGTTCTTCTCCTTTCTTTCCAGGTGATAGCCTAGGATTGGACTGCCTCCATTGTTGGTGGGAGGTTTCCATTCAACAACCATGTTATCCTTGGTTGCAGCTGTAATAATCGGTGTTCCTGGTGCAGCGGGCTCGCTGAATGGATACTGAGCAATAACAGCAGCAGAGAGAATGGCAGAACTCTTTCCATATCTATTCTCTGCAGATACTCTAAACTGGTACTCAACACCAGTCTTGAGATTGGTGACCTTGATAGTTGTCCTTGCAATAGTTGCAGACACAATCTGCCAAGCTGTGGTGGTTGTGTCTCTCTTCTCTACAATGTAGTTGTTGATCTGACAACCTCCAGTATACTCTGGTGGCTCCCAGGAGAGGGTGACATAATTAGAGCTCACCTCCTCAATCTTCACAGGGCCTGTGGGTGGCCCAGGTTTATCTAGTATGATAACAGTGATCTCTTCTGTAACTGTTCCAATGCTGCTGGTGGCTGTGACAGTGTATTTACCAGAGTCTTCTTTATTTGCATCTTTAATGAGCAGTTTAGTAGATGATGCTGTGCTGGTCACATTTAGTCTAGTTGTTTCTTTAAGAGCTTGTCCTTCCTTTTTCCATTCAACTTTGGGAGCAGGGCGTCCAAATACTGGAATCTCAATTTTCAGATCCTCACCAGTCTGTAAACTGTAAGTGTTGAACCTCATCTTGAATTTGGGCTCCATGGTTACATCTTTAGCAGTAACTGGTGTAGCTAGAGATCTGGGATCACTCTTGCCCTTCTCATTAAAGGCTGACACTCTAAACAGGTACTCATGTCCTGTACTGAGGCCTGTGACGGTACCCTCACAAGTTTTGGTTGTAGCAGCCACCACCCATTCTTCTGAGCCTACAGGCTGCATCTCGATGTAGTACCCATTTATTCTGCTGCCTCCATCATGATCTGGCTTTTCCCATGAGAGTGTGGCTGTTGTTTTTGTCACTTCCGTCAAAGTGACCTTACCCACAGGAAGAGGTGGCTCGGATGTTTTAACTGATTGTTCTGTCTCAGCAGCCTGGCCTACACCAAACTCGTTCTCAGCCAAGACTCTGAAATAGTAAACAGCACCCTCAGTGAGGCCAGTGATACGGTAGCTTGTCTTTGTGCATTTGTTGTCAACATTGGAGTAAACCTTTCTAGTAGACTCGCGCTTTTCAACAAGGTAATTCTTGATTCTTGCACCACCATCAATAATGGGGGCTCCCAGGTCAGAGTAACACTCTGCCTCTTAATATCTTTAACTGTTAGATTTAAAGGAGCTCCTGGAGTGTCCAGAACTTTGACAGAGACAAATGCAGATTTGGTTCCAGCACTATTTTCCAAGTTGAGGATGTATTTCCCTGCATCATATTTGTCACAGATGTCAATTGATAGCTGTGTGTAACTTTCACCCGTCTCAATCTGAACTTTACTGGGCATCTCACTATCCTCCTTAGCCCAGCTTACTTCAGGAGCGGGGCGGCCCTTGAAAGGAATGCAAATTCTCATTGAGCCTCCTGCTCTGACAACTATTCCCTTCCTGAGCTCTGAATCCAGAATCATCTCTGGAGGATCAATCTTATCAATTGGTTTCACAACTCCCAGGATCTCTGTTGGCTCACCAACACCCAGCTTATTGATGGCACAAATGCGCACCTTGTATTCCTGGTGTTCTATCAGTTTTTTGATGGTGAACTTAGTATCATTCACTCCAGTGGGTGGTGTACATATACTCCATTCCTCTTCATCAGCCTTGGTGATTTCAACAGCATATCCTTGGATCTCACATCCACCGTCATAGATTGGCCTATGCCAAGCAACAGTAACAGAGTCTTTTGTTGTGTCAATAACATGCGTATTTGTGGGGCATCCTGGTTCAAAGGTGGGGTCACAGGCTTTAAGATAGGGTGTAGCTGGACTTGGTTGGCCAACTCCAGCTGCATTCTCAGCTGATACTCTGAATTCATATTCATGGTCCTCTGTTAGGCCTGTTACTCTGAAACGCAAGTCTGTGACTCTGCGTTTGTTGCACTTGGTCCACCTCACTCCAGCTCTGTCTCTCTTTTCAATAATGTAGCCAGCAATATCACTGCCACCTGTAGTTTTAGGACGGTTCCAGCAGACAGTCATGGAGTCCCTTGTAATGTTAGTGATCTCAAGTTCCTGAGGGGAGCCAGGTGGAACAAACGGATTTCTCATAATCACAGGGGCTGATTCAAGAGGCTCACCAACACCATATTTGTTGACTCCCATCACTCTGAAGATGTACTCATTGCCCTTCAATAGCTTGGTAACCTTGAACATTGTAGCTCCACAATCACTGGAAACCACAGTCCATGCTAAGCGGCTGGTTTCTCTCTTCTGAATGATGTAATGAGAAATGCTAGCTCCTCCATCATGCCTGGGTGGAAGCCATGACAGTGAGCATTTCTCCTCAGTGACATTACTGACTGTAAGGGGTCCCTCTGAGGGTCCAGGCCTGTCCAGAACCTTCACACTGAATGGAACAGTTTTAGTTCCGGCCACATTTGTTAGAACCAGAGTGTACTGTCCACCATCCACTCTGATGGCATCCTTCACAACAAGCAAAGCTTTAAAATCAGTGTTTTTAATCTCAGCTCTTGCTGAGTTTTCAACTTCAACACTTCCCTTAAACCACTGAGCCGTGGGAATAGGCTTTCCCTCCACACTGGCCTCCAGATTGAATGTCTCTCCAGCATTAATGACAAGTGTCTGGTTGTACAAAGGATCAGTTTCACACTTAGGTGGCTCAACTTCATCCTTAGCTGTTATGGACCCTGTAGTCTCAGAGGGCTTACTGACAGCACCTGCTGCATTCCTTGCAACCACTCTGAAATCATATTTATTGTCCTCAGTCAGGCCAGTTACTGTGAATTCGTGTCCAGTGATGTTAGTGAAGCTTGCCTTCATCCATTTTCCCTCAGGAAGATCACGTTTCTCTACCACATACCCAGTAACAAGGCTTCCACCATCATACTGTGGGGCGGTCCACCTCAGCTTCACTGAGTGCCTGGTCACAATCACAGCCTCAGGACGGCCAGGAGGATCACATGGGTCACGAGCCACGTAAACTTCGGATACTTTGCTGCATTTTCCAATGCCAACAATATTCTCTGCATATACTCTGTACTCGTACTCAATGCCTTCCTCAAGAGGAGTGGATTTGAATCTGCAGTCTTGGATAAGCATTTTGTTGATCTTGGTCCAGAGAATGCTGTTCTTTTCTTTCCTCTCCAAATGGTAGCCCAAAATTGCACTGCCTCCGTCTGATGGAGGTTTATGCCACTCAACCACCATGTAATCTTTAGTGTATGAAGACACAAATGGTGTTCCTGGAGAACCGGGCTCCTGGAATGGATATTGGGCCAGAACAGGCTCTGAATCAATTGCATAACTCTTTCCATATCTATTCTCTGCATAGATTCTAAACTGGTATTCAGCACCTGTCTTCAGATTGGACACCTTTAATGTGGTTCTTGCCACAGTGGCAGATACAACCACCCAGTTGGTTGTAGTTGTGTCTCTCTTCTCCACCACATAGTTGGAGATTGGACAGCCGCCTGTGTATGTAGGAGGCTCCCAGCTAAGAGTGATACTCTCAGCACTGATATCGTCAATCTTGATGGGGCCTGTTGGTGGACCTGGTTTGTCCAGGGCAATCACCTCAATAGTGGCATCCTTGGAACCCAAAGCATTGGCAATGTTGATACTGTACATTCCTCCATCCTCTCTGGTTGCATCCTTTATGGTGAGAGTGGTATGTTGTGCTGAGTCAGTGACATTAACTCTGGTGGTCTGTTTAAGGGCTACTCCATCCTTGGTCCAGGTGATGGTTGGCTTTGGATGGCCAGCAATTGGAACTTCTATCTTGAGGTCGTAACCCACTTGAACACTGTAGGTACTCAGTTTGGGTCTAACAGAAGGCTCAATAACAAGGTCCTTTGCTACAACTGACTGAACCAGTTGTCTTGGGTCACTTTTGCCTTTGTCATTTACAGCAACAACTCTGAACTGATATTCCTCTCCTTTGAGAAGGTTGGTCACTACTGTCTCCAGGGCCTTCACACTGGCACATACAGACCAATTTTCACTGTCCTTAGGAGCCACTTCAACTTCATAGCAACTAATTCTGCTACCACCATCATGTTCAGGCTTCTCCCAGGTCAGGGTAACAGTGCTTTTAGTGACATCGACAACGCTGACCTTACCTGGGGGCTGAGGTTTCTCAGATATTTTAATTGGATCTAAAGTTTTAGCTGGGAGACCCACACCATATTCATTTTCAGCCAGGACTCTGAAGAAAAAGATTCCACCCTCTGGAAGGGGCTCAACTTTCCATGACATCCTGTTGCAGGTGGTGATAGGAGAATACACTTTCCTGGTACTCTCACGCTTTTCAACAATGTAATGCTTAATCTTTGATCCACCATCAAGAAGAGGAGGTTCCCATGTGAGAGTGACAGAGGTTTTGGTAATCTCTTTTACTGTGAAGTTAGTGGGTGGGCTTGGGGAGTCCAGGACTCTGACACTGATAAAGACAGACTTCACTCCGCTGGCATTCTCTGCAGTCAAGGTGTACTTGCCACTGTCAAATCTGTCAACATTCTCAATCACAAGTGAAGCATAGCTTCCTGTATTGTCAATTAGCGCTGTATCCTTAATCTCCCCCTCAGCTTTGCCCCATTTCACCTCAGGAGCTGGACGACCTCTCACAGGAACAAACAACCTAAGAGTGCTTGCGGCTCTGATGTTGATCATTTTTCTCATATCAGCATCCAGGTCAAGATCAGGAGCTTCAAGTTTCTCCTCAAGAAGAAGTTTTCCAGGCACATCAGCATGCTCCCCAACACCAACTTTGTTAACTGCACATACTCTGAACTGATACTCATGCTTCTCCAAAAGTTTTTTCACTGTAAATTTGGTGTCTGTAATTCCAGTGGGAGGAGTGCACATAAACCACTCATCAGATGCTCCATTACACGCTTCAACAATGTAAGCCTGAATCTCACAACCTCCGTCATAGATTGGTTTGCCCCATGTCAGGGACACAGTAGATCTAGATGTGTCTACCACCTTGGGGTTGTTTGGCGGTCCCGGTTTGAAGATGGGATCCAGTGCTTTATAGTACACTGTTGCTGCGCTAGGTGTACCAACTCCAGCAGCATTCTCAGCACCAACTCTAAATTCATAACTGTGGTTTTCAAGGAGCCCTGTTACTCTGAAGCGCAGCTCGCTCACATTGCGCTTGTTGCATCTGGTCCACCTCACACCATCCTTATCACGCTTCTCAACAACGTATCCCTGGATGGGACTGCCACCATCATTAGCAGGTCTCTCCCAGGTAACCACCATAGAGTCCTTAGTGATTGTGGAAACTTCCACCTCTGTTGGTGGGCTGGGAGCAACAAATGGATTTCTGGCTATCATTGGCTCAGATTCCAGAGGCTCGCCCACACCATATTTGTTGACTGGGATCACTCTGAAAATGTACTCATTATTGGGTAGAAGCTTGGTGATCTTTAAGTTCAGTGTCTGTACTTTTGATTCAACACGGGTCCATACCAATCTGCTGGTTTCTCTCCTTTCAACAATGTAATGGGAAACATCGCTACCACCATCTTGCAAGGGAGGTTTCCAGGAAATGGAACATTTCTCACTGGTGACACCATAGATAGAAATGGGGCCCTCAGGTGGACCTGGTCTGTCCAAGACCTTGACATTGATGTTAACAGATTTCTCTCCTCCAACATTCTTCACCAGCAAAGTGTACTGACCCCCATCCACACGGATAGCCTCTTTAACAACCACACAGGCTGTAAAATCAGTGTTTTTCAACTCCAAGCGAGCTGCCTCAGTAATCTCATGGCCTTCTTTCATCCAGCGTACAGTGGGCACAGGTTTACCATAAATTCCAGCCTCAAGCTTGAATGTCTCCCCTGCATTTACCACCACAGCCTGTGAGTACTTTGCCTCCAAGTCAATTTTGGGTGGGTCCACCTCATCCTTGGCGGTAATCTCTCCAGTAGAATCAGATGGCTGACTGAGAACACCTGCTGCATTTCTGGCAATAACACGGAACTCATAAACCTGATCTTCAGTAAGTCCTGTGACAACAAATTCAGTCTCAATGATATTGGTGAAACTGGCCTTCATCCAGCGACCACCTCCCTCCTTCTTCTCAACCACATAACCTGTGATTTTGATGCCAGCATCATACTCTGGTTTGGTCCATCTGAGTGTCACTCGGCTTCTTGTCACAATGACAGCTTCTGGTTTTCCAGGTCTGTCGCAAGGATCTCTGGCCACTTGGATTTCACTGACTTTGCTGGCTTTGCTTAAGCCAACAATATTTTCAGCATAGACTCTGAACTCATATTCAATTCCCTCCTCAAGGCCAACAGCCTTGAATCTGGTCTCTGGGATGATTTGTTTGTTCTGTTTGACCCACAGTAGACTGTTCCTCTCCTTAAGTTCTAGGTGGTAGCCCAGAATCTTGCTTCCACCATCATTACCGGGTTTCTCCCACACAACCACCATGCTCTCCTTAGTGGCTGACTGGACCACAACTGAACGTGGTGAACTTGGAACTTCAAATGGATATTGGGCAATGATTGATTCAGAGAGTAGGAATGAAGACTTGCCATATCTATTCTCTGCAGCAATCCTGAACTGGTACTCAGATCCAGTCTTTAGACGGGCTGCCTTGATTGTGGTTCTGGCCACTGTAGCTGACACAATCTGCCAGTTGGTGGTCGATGTGTCTCTCTTCTCTACAATATAATTGTTGATGCCACAACCACCATCATACTGTGGTGCATCCCAAGTCAAGACCACACTGTCAGCAGTGACCTCATCCAGCTTGATTGGGCCAGTTGGAGGTCCAGGTTTATCTAAGACAACAACACTTATATCTGTTGTAGCCTCTCCAGCTGTGTTGGCCAGTTTGATAGTATATGTGCCAACGTCATCTCTGCAAGCCTCCTTAATGATCAGGAGAAGATTTTTGTCTGTGGTCTCAGCATTTACTCGGGTCGTCTCCTTAAGAGCGACACCATCTTTGAGCCATGTTACTGTAGCCTTGGGACAGGCAGCATATGGCACATCTATCTTTAGATCGTCTCCAGCCAGTACGCTGAATGTGGTGAAAAGCAGTTTGAAGGTTGGTGAAATCACCAGGTCTTTGGCCACCACAGGCATACTGAGAGGACGTGGGTCACTAACACCCTTTTCATTGGTGGCTGAGATACGGAACATGTACTCCTCTCCCTGTGTGAGTCCAGTTACCTGAGCCCCATTAGTTTTTACCACCATGACCTGGGTCCACTTCTCACTGCCTTTACGCTGCATCTCAACAATATAGCCTGTGATTCTGCTTCCACCATCGTAGTCTGGCTTTTCCCATGTTAGTGTTACACTGTTGCTGGTAACCTCACGGAGAGAAACTTTGCCTGGTGGTAGAGGCTTCTCAGACACTTTAATTGGCTCAGCTGTCTCTACAGGGAGACCAATACCATACTCATTTTCAGCTAGGATTCTGAAGAAGTACATTTTTCCTTCCTCCAGCTCTCCGATTTTCCAACTGGACTTATGACAGCTGGCACAGACGGTTGAATAGGCCTTTCTGGTTGACTCACGCTTCTCAACAATATAGTTACGGACCCTGGAGCCCCCATCAATGAGAGGTGCATCCCAGACCAGGGAAACTGAATCTCTTGTGACCTCCTTGATAAATAGATTCTGAGGTGCTCCAGGAGTATCTAGGACCCTGACATTAACAAAAGCTGTCTTACTTCCGGGAGGCATTCTCTACAGTCACCATGTATTTACCGCCATCAAACCTGTCAACATTTTCAATCTGGAGGGTAGTGAACGATGCGGTGATTTCAATGTTGGCTTTGTCGAGGGATTCTCCATGCTCTCTTGACCATTTCACCTCAGGTGCTGGTCTTCCTTTGATAGGGACAAAGAGTCTAAGTGTGCTGCAGGCTCTGATGCAGACCACCTTACGCAGCTCTGCTCCAAGGTCAATTTCTGGAGGAAGCAGTCTGTCTTCAGCTTTAGGAGTTCCAGGAACAGCAGCAGGTTCTCCCACTCCTTCACAGTTGGTGGCACAGATGTTAATTTTATACTCCTGGTTCTCCTTAAGGCTGGTGATGGTGAATGAGGTGGCAGTCCATCCCTTTTTGGGAGTGTGAATTGTCCATTCATCCTCCTCAGGCAGGCAGGTCTCCACAATGTAACCAGTGATTTCAGAGCCACCATCATAGACGGGCTTGTTCCAGGCGAGTGTGATGGAAGACTTGGTAGTATCCAGCACTCTGGGGTTTCCAGGAGGTCCAGGTTGGAAGATAGTATCTATAGCTTTGTAGAATGGACTGGAGGGACTTGGCTGGCTCAGGCCAGCATTATTCTCAGCAAGAATTCTGAATTCATACTCGTGTCCAACTGTGAGTCCAGAGACCTTAAATCTCAAATCAGTTACAGTCCTCTTGTTGCACTTCACCCAGCGTAGACCTGTCTTGTCCCTTCTCTCAACAACATATGTGTTAATTCTACTGCCTCCATCATGTTCAGGGCGTTCCCAACAGACCACCATGGAGTCTTTTGTAATTGTGGTAACCTCAGGTTGCGATGGTGGATCACTAGGAACGTATGGGTTGGCACATATGACGGGTTCAGACTCTAGGGGTTCACCCACACCGTACTTGTTAACAGCCATGACTCTGAAAATGTACTCATTGCCCTTAAGAAGCTTGGTGACCTTGAACCTGTTGGCTTGAAGGTCGGTGGCCACATTTGTCCATGCCAATCTACTGGTCTCACGTCGCTGAATGATGAAATACTCAATCTTGGCTCCACCATCATGTGCTGGATGCAGCCAGTTAAGGACACATTTCTCAGCAGTGACATCTGTAACAGTGAGGGAGGCTGGTGGTCCAGGTCTATCAAGTACCTTGACATTGTATATGAACTTAGCAAAGCCACCAGGATTGCTGGCCGTCAGAGTGAAAGCACCACCATCCCTCCTCAGTGAGTCTTTGTTGATTAGAGTTGTGTGGAAGTCAGATGACTTTATCTCTAGCTTTCCTGTATCCTCCAGTTCCTTTCCTTCCTTGGTCCAAACCAGAGATGGGATTGGTCTGCCAGTCACATTGGCTTCCAACGTGAATACTTCTCCTGCCATGACTACAACAGTGCTGCTGTATGATGCATCAACATCAAGCCTGGGTTCCTCAATGTCATCTCTGCATGTGATTGCCTCTGAAGGCTGAGAAGGAGCGCTAACACCACCAGCTGAGTTTCTAGCAAACACACGGAATTCATACGTTGCATCTTCAATCAGACCACTGACAGTGTATATAGTTTCTAGAATGTTGTTGAAGTTAGCTTTGAGCCAGCGTCCATTGGGCAGTTCTCTCCTCTCTACTGTGTATCCAGTAATGGAGAATCCACCATCACCCTCAGGTTTGGTCCACGACACCGTCACCTCATGTCTGGTGATATTAAGTGCCACAGGTCTGCCCGGTGGGTCTACAGGATCTAAAGCATACATAGATTCAGAGGGTTTGCTTGGCTTGCTGAGACCAGCCATGTTTTCAGCAATAACACGGTGCTCATATGCGATGCCATCAACAAGGCCTGTTGATTTGAAGATATTTCCAACAACAAGAGCTTTGCTGATCCTCTGCCACAAAATGCTGTTTTTCTCTTTCCTGTCCACGTGATAACCCAGAATGGGGCTACCTCCATCAGAGGATGGTTCATTCCAACTGAGAGTCATAGCATCCTTGTTGAAAGATGTGACCATAGGTATGCCAGGCTGACCTGGTACATCAAAAGGATACGCAGCCAACACTGGCTCAGAGACGATACATGGTCCAATGCCATATCTGTTCTGGGCCCTGACACGGAACTGATACTGGGTTCCAGTATTGAGTCGTGCTGCCTTGAATGTGGTGCGAATGACCGTAGCCGCCAGCTCCACCCATGAAGTCCCAGTAGTTTCCCGCATCTCAACAATGTAGTTGTTGATTGGAACACCTCCATCATTCTCCGGTGCCTCCCAGGACATGAGGACATAATCACAGGAGACTTCGTCCAGCTTGATGGGACCAGTAGGAGGACCTGGAATGTCATGGACCAGGACTGTGATGGTCTCTGTCAATGTGCCCAGCATGTTCTTGCCAGTCATGGAATATGGGCCTCCATCAGACCTTTTAATCTCACCAATGTTGAGGATAGTTGATGTGGGTGTGGTCTCAATATTCATTCTTTGTGTCTCCTTGAGCACCACATCTCCCTTCTTCCAGGAAACGATAGGCCTAGGTTTGCCCAGCACTGGAATCTCCACCTTCACACGATCCCCTGCCTTGGCAATAACAGTCTTCTGGTAGACCCCGCGCAGATCAAATGATGGAGCTGATGTTTGCTCTTTGATTACAGCAGGTCTGCTCTCACGGGGATCACTCCTGCCTGATGCATTGACAGCCATTATACGGAAGGTGTATTCAGCACCCTCAGTCAGATCTGTGACAGTGTAATCCAGAGCCTTGATTGTAGTTATATGGACCCACTGGTCAGTGTCTTTCTTCTGAGCTTCAATGACATATCCAGTAATCAAGCTGCCTCCATCATGAAGGGGCTTGGTCCATGCAAGACTGGCACTATCAGCAGTCACATCGGTGACATACAAGTTTTCTGGTGCAGACGGGGCCTGAGACACCCTAATTGGCTCTGGGGTTTCAGCAGGCTCACCAACCCCCAGGTCATTTTCAGCTGAAACACGGAAGTAGTAGTAAGATCCCTCCTCAAGATCTGTAAACTTGAAGGAACACTTCTGCCACGTGGTGGTGAGCACTGTGTAGGCCTTCTTGGTGGCATTCCTCTTTTCAATCACATAGTTATGAATCTTTGAACCACCATCAATTATTGGAATTTCCCATTGAAGGGTGATGCTGTTCTTTGTGATCTCTCTTGGTTTGAGGTTCACCGGTGGTCCTGGTGTGTCCAAAACCTTCACATTAACAAAGCCAGTCTTTTTACCAGCAACATTTTCCAGACACAAGTTATACTTCCCAGCATCATATCTGGTGCAGTCGGGGATAACCAGGAGAGTGTAGGACTCTGTGGTGTCAATGTGTGCACGGACTTTCAGGTTGGTATCATCTTTGCTCCAAGTTACTTCGGGAACTGGACGGCCCTTGATGGGAACAAACATGCGGATGGAAGCACGGCTCCTGACAACCAGTGTCCTCCTGAGCTCAGCATCCAGCTCAAAGTCTGGTACAGTTTCCTGGTCCACCAGTTCGGTCACTTTCTCAACCTCTGCAGGCTCACCGGTTCCCTCTGAGTTAATGGCACTGACTCTGAAGTGGTATTTGCCTCCTTTCTGAAGTTTACCAATAACATACTCAGTAACTTTTACCGGGTACTGCGTCTCCAACTCCCAGTCATCAAGCCCTTCTTTTTTATACTCAACAATGTATCCATCCACTTCAAGACCACCATCATAGTGGGGTCGGCCCCAGGCAAAGGTTGCTGTGGTTTTTGTGGTCTCTAAAATTCTGGGGTTGGATGGAGGACCAGGTGGATCTAATGAATGAAAAACAAGATTTTAAAGAAGTTAGTGATATTTCTTGTGATTTCTGACTTTTTGGTAATCATTTTTAAACTCTGTTCACAGTTTTGTGGAAATAATATTCTTTACTTACAGACAATGTCTCTGGTCATCACTGGGCGTGATGGTTCACTTGGCTCCCCAAATCCAGCCTTATTCTCAGCAGTGACTCTAAATTCATACTCCACTCCTTCAGACAGGCCTTGCACCTTAAAGCGCAGGTCAGGGACTGTCCTCTTGCAAGCCCTCACCCATCTCATTCCCTTCTTCTCTTTCCTCTCTACACAATATCCTCTAATGTCACTTCCTCCGTCCTGCACTGGTCTCTTCCATGAAATGGTGACAGCATTCCTACTGACGTTATCAGTCTCTGGAGTTGAGGGTGGACCTGGTGGGCCTGAAGACAAAAAGCAAAATGTCAACAATAATCTGCAAACTTCAAGCGACTGTACTACTCTTGATTCTAAATGGAAACATGTTGCATCTTTAATTTATTAAAACTACACATGAAAACTAGGCGAACTTACGGAAACTGTCGATCATTTTGACTGAACCAGACTGACTCGAGTCTCCAGTGCCATACTGGTTCACAGCAGATACCCTGAAGATGTACTCATTGCCCTTGATTAGTTTGCTAGCTACATATCTGCAGTCCATAACATTTTCGGCTAGTTTGGTCCACTGCAGACGGCTGGTCTCTCTCTTCTCCAGGATGTAGGACTTGATGGAGCACCCTCCATCCTCCTCTGGTGGAAGCCAGGTCAGAGTGCACTTCTCAGCTGAAATATTGCTGGCTTCGATGGGACCTGGAGGTCCAGGCACATCTAGGACCTTCACCTTGACATGTTCTTCTTTGATACCAAAGGGGTTGCTAGCAGTGATGGTGTACTCTCCCGTGTTCTTTCGGCTTGCATATTTAATAGCCAGGGTGGAGGAGGTTGGGGTGCTGGTGACAGTGACGACATCAGAGGTCTTGAGCTCGCGGCCTCCCTTAGACCAGACAGCAGTTGGTGGAGGTTTGCCCACAATCTTAGAGGCTGAGACAACAATCGTGTCTCCTGCCCTAACTGAAACACCATCCTTATGGTCTGGGTCAATGGTGATAGATGGGGGCTCTGCAAACAGAACAGGTTATAAGTTAAGCATACAGTCCTCACAAATCAAATTGATAAAAGCAAATATTCCTAAACTTAAATGCAGCAATATTTTGCAAACTATAATGTTTAAATTCCTGAACTACCTAAATTAGTTGACCACCAACTTACCGTATTCATCCTTGCAGGTTAGGGACTCGGTCGACTCTGAGGGAACACTGACCGCACCAGCAGAATTCTTAGCTCTAATTCTAAACTGATACTGAGCTCCCTCTGTCAGGTCAGGGACAGTGAAGGCACATCCCTGGATGTTGACATGGTTGGCCTTCATCCAGGTCTTGCTGTCACCCTCCAGCTTCTCCACCATGTAGCCAGTCAACTTGTAGCCGCCGTCATATTTGGGAGAAGTCCAAATGAGAGTGACTGTGTTCCTGGTCACATTAATTACTTCAGGCTTGCCAGGAGGATCTGATTGAGCACAGAAAAAGGTTTGAAACATGTCAGTCCATTATTTAAAAAAATGTATTTCCTCATTTAAATTAAAAAAAAAAAAAAAAAAAAAAACTCTTCAACAATTAACTCACCAATAGGATCAAGGGCAACCACAGCCTCAGTGACCTTGCTTGCCTTTCCAAGGCCAGCTGCGTTCATGGCCAGAACCCTGAACTCATACTCTAATCCCTCTATCAGGCCAGTCACTCTGCACTCCTTCACTCGGAGAGGAGTCTTACTGGCCCGTTTCCACATCAGGCTGTTCCTCTCCTTAAATTCTACGTGATATCCTAAAAAGAAAAAAAAAACTTGCATGATTTCTGAATGTTTTGATCATTCTGCTCTACAGACTGAAATCCATCACAGTTCGTTACCAGTAATTGGGGAGCCACCAGTGTCTTTTGGATCTGCCCAAGTCAGGATGGCTGACTCGTGGCGTATGCTGATAATCTCTGGAGGAGCGGGGGCCTCCGGCACATCTGAATGACACGGAGGTGGAGGGAAGGGAAGGTCAGTAAAAACACATTAAAACTGTCACCATTTATTTATATGATTGTAGAGTAGAGATTGTAGTACTCACTGAATGGATGCTGAGCGATGACTGGGTCAGACCTCAGATACTCGCCAACCCCATACTTGTTCTCTGCAAAGACTCTGAAGATATACTCGATGCCATCATGGAGTCTGATCACCCTCATGGTGGTCTTCTGGATGGCCGAAGCCACTGTGGCCCACTTGTTGTCAGTGGTCCTTCTCTTCTCCACAATGTAGTTAGACACCTCTGCACCACCATCATCTATGGGCGGTCCCCACTCTAGGGTGATGCCGTCAGCTGTGATCTCATCAAACTTGATGGGTCCGGTGCAGATGCCAGGCTTCCCCACCACCTTCAGCTGGAACTTGCAGTCCTTTGAGCCAGCGCTGTTCTTGACATTGACAGTGAAAGTGTCCGCATCTCCTCTCTGGCAGTCTCTGATCAGTAGGGTGGAGATGCCCTGGGAGGCCTCAACACACATTCTCCCGGTATCGCCGAGCGCCATGTCGCCCTTCTTCCAGGTGGCAGTGGGGTAGGGCACTCCGATGATGGGAATGTTGATTCGTGTGGTGCTGCCTTCCTTCACCACGCAGCAACCGTCATGCAGGGCGCTCAAGTTGCAGTCAGGCAGCACTGAAATCCAAAGAAATTAGCTCATTAGACATAAGTAAACTGATTTTAAGCAAGTGTCGTGACAGCTAATGAAAGGGATTTCTTACCAAACTGGTCTTTGGCGACAGCAGTGAGCTCGGTTGGCGGTCCCTCTCCAGACTCATTGAGCGCCTTCACCCTGTATGTATACTCTTTTCCCTCCGTCAGCTCGCTGATGGTGTGGGATGTGTTCTTGCCCTTCATGATCTGCTTCCACTTCTCCTCACCCTCACTTTGCTCCAAGATATAAGCAGAAACGTAGCTTCCACCATCGCTGATGGGTTTCCTCCAGCCCAGCGTGATGGAGTCCTTGGTGGTCTTCTGGGCTTTAAAGTCAGTTACTGGACCAGGTTGCTCTACAAAGTGAAGGAACATCAGTAGAAGCTGAGCATTGCTTTGAGAGTCGAGGCCTGTGTCCCAAATCACCTACTTCCATACTCAATACTCAAAATCCCAAATTGAGTACACTAGCCATACTATGTACTCAAAAGCTCAGTATGTGATTTTCGAGTTCGCAGTGCTGTCCCAAATTGCATACTCCCGTGTGGAGTATTCACCAGAAATGACAGCGCAATGTTGACTTCTTCTTCTACAGAAATTTTTGACCAGCTTACAGCCACAGTGCACTGCCGCCATCTTCTACCAGTGCTTTCACCTTTGAGTGTCATTTCTCAACACGAAAACATGAACATCCTTCATGAAGCCTTACGCTGAAACTGGCGTTGGCAAATCCTCCTGCTGTTGGCTGAAGCTGCACTGAGGCTGCGCAAGCTGCCATTTTCCTTTCTTGATGAGTCCGGCAAGTGTTCTTCTTCTTCTCCTCTTGAGTTTTATGGCAGTTTGTTACCCATGTGAAGGAGCATTGCTGCCACCTACTGAACATAATTCAGGACGAGAGAGTGCGGCAAGTATTCACAGTCACCTACTCAAAATCTTGACAAGTTTGAGTACGTCATCCGAGTACTTTTGCATACTCATTTTTTCACATACTATGCATACTGTTTTTCATTTTGATGCAGTAGACTCAAAATTGAGTATTGAGTATGGAAGTAGGCGATTTGGGACAACATAGTGGAGTTAAAGACACAAAGTTGAGGTTTCTGGGTCGGACACTTAAAGGTTGAATATGGAACATTTTTATTAAAAGCTTCATTTTAAAAAAAAATAATACCTCCACAGGTCGTTTGGGGGTGTACCGAATGAAAGTACAACATTTCCTGGAAAAATTATATTTAGCCTAAAAATAATCATAAAATAAATTTTTACAGGTTTGATAATGGCATTTTATTTACATCTATAAGCCAATACAGGCCGCCATTGCGGGTTGCCAAATAAGATCTCTGTGTGGCATTAGTATTTTGGGCACAGTTAGGCTGGCACAGGGGGAAACAGTGGAGACAGCGAGTGAAGCAGCTGCTTCAGAGCCCTGGAGATATTTTTATTTGTTTCTGAGGAGGAGTGACCTGAGAAGAGCAAAACCTGGAGTAAATTTAGGTGAAGACTACACTAAATGGACCCACATAAACGTTTTCCACGGCGTCAAAACACGGAAATGGCGACTTTTCTCCTGGATCGGTAAGCTAGCTTGTTTGCTAACATGGCTAACGTTAGCTGTCAGTTATAAACTCCTCTGCGTTACTTGTTGGACATGCTGCAGGCTGTTGGTCACTTGCGTATCGGCAGCGAGCCTGGCATCCCAGTGGCTGGAGTTGTTTTTCTGCCGTTGCAACTACAATCTAGACACACGTGATGTTGCTGTTCTGTCCGTATTCCATATTCAACCTTTAAATACAGAGGTGTCAAACAAATGGCCCAGAACCTGGCCACCATGAGGTTCAAGCTGACTCTCAGGATGGTAAATATGGAAAAAACAAAGAAGATATCAACTGTAATATTTTAATAAAAGTAACTGTAATATAGTAATAAAGGTAACTGAAATCCTGATGTGTCCAGGTGAGGTTTCATCTTTTCTGTACTTCTTGGTTATTATGCTGATATTTTACTGGTCTGACCCACCGGAGACCAGTTTGACACCTCTGCTTCAGAATAAAAATATCTTTTTCAAGTTATAATAAATCTTCCTGGGGTGCAGTTACCTGAGGCCCGGACGCTGCCTGCAGTCTCGCAGCCTTCTCCGATGCCGAAAGCGTTTTCAGCCAGGACTCTGAAGCAGTAGGCCTGTCCTGGCTCCAGATTGGTGATCCTGAAGGAAATCTTGGGACATTCTGCTGACACGCAGGTCCAAGCCTTCCTCTCGGCCAAACGTTTCTCTACGATGTAGCTCTTCACTGGGCTGCCACCGTCAATTAGGGGTGCGTCCCAGGTGATGCAGGCGTGGGTTCTGGAGGTCTCCTTCACGACCAGGTTTACAGGTGGTCCAGGTGAATCTGAAAGAGGACGCAGTTTAAATTAAGATGGAAGGACATGGCTTTGTGTGTGTGTGTGTGCACCTGTTTATATGATCATATTTCTTACCGTGAACCTTCACTATGATGGTGTAGGATTTGGACCCACTGCTGTTTTCCAGGGTCAGGACATATTTGCCAGCATCATATCTGTTAACGTCCTCAATCATCAGCAGAGTGTCCCAATCCGATGTCTTGATCAGGAGGCCCTGTCTCTCCTTCAGGTTGGCGTCCACCTTTGTCCACGTCACCTTTGGTGCTGGGCGTCCTCTCAGTGGGACGTAGAGCCTCATGGTGACACCGGCACGCAGGACTAAAGCCTTTCTCAGGTCGGCGTCCAGCTCGGCTTCAGGAGCAACTGGAGGACGACAGAACATTGATGTAAACAACGGCTATTATTCCGCGACCATGTCTAATTGGCTGTTTCTGCCAGAATCAAGCCATAAATTTCATTCAGCCTGCAAATGTATTCTCCTCTGACAGTATTAACTTAATTAACTTGGATTTTATCAAATCAAATTAATTTTACGCTAAACAAAAGCAGCTAGGCATGTTTCCAGAATCAGCTTGTTAGCCAAGTTGGCTCAATCTTGTGTTTAACCCATGTTTTACCTTGCCCTTTACCATTTAAGGTTATATCAGAGTAAAACAGTTGCACTAAACCAGGTGTCCTTAACCCTCTGTATGCTGGGGCCCAGCTTTTCCAGTACAGAAGGGTCCTGGGGCCCATTCAGATATTAACACTGTATAAGTTTAACTGACCCCACTCTTGGTTCAATTTGTATTCCATCACTAAACCAGCTCCAGTTTAACAAATGAAAATTTGTAAAATTTTAATCTCCAGATTAGACACTTTCATATCACATGTATGTGAACCTGCCCATACATGAGTACTATTGGGGTTAAAAATCCATGGAGTAAAATCAGGCACCTACAAGAACACATTTCAAAGCTCAAATCAGGCTCATAAACATAAAATATCAGATTTTACTGTGAGAAAGGAAGGGAATAGAAAAAAACTGATGAGAAAAGATTACAATCTGATCAATAAAATGATGCAGTGATAAATAAGAAATACATTAAACTTAAATTAACCGTAAATAAATAGATCCTGAAATAAAAACAATTACTTTGTTTATTTAATAAATTTAAAAAAATGTAAAAGCTGCCATTCAGACATTTTCTGAATCTATAGCTCATTTTATTTGTTAAGAACTCCACCAGATTTTCCAGCAGCGTTGGATGTTTGGTTTCTGGTTTAGTGCTGAAGGGTTCTGAGCTTTTGTTATGGATAGCGTTAGCTAACACTCCATACTCGTCACTGCCTCCTTACCTCTGTTTACAAAACAAAACATAAAAAATTTGATTTTTCTTCCACAATATTTTGCCTTTTCAGGGACTTTGGGACCATTTTTGTATTCATGTTTTCGTTTTGAATACTTCATAACCAGCTGAGTGTCTTCTTTTGCTTTTTAGAGTTTCAGTTGTTCAGTAGAATAAATTGGTCAGTTGTTCAGTAGAACAACTGACGCATGACTGCCGCCAGGTGGTGGAAAGCTACAATGAGTTGAGCTTCTCATTGATAAGAGTAATATTTTGTGTCTTTAAATTATAATTACATGGTCCCAAGGCCCACAGGTGCAAAACTAAAAGTCTTTTTCAACCCCTCTAGATCAGTGTTTCTTAACCATGGGGCTGTGGCACAAGCTTGGCCCTCGAGCGCCACCTAAAGGTCCGTGAAAATCTTTTTCTTTTGCACATGTGGGCCGCGATGGGCTGTAGGACCTTGAATTTTCAATGTGTATGACTGGATGAGTTGCAATGTCGCTTCCCCCACCTGATGGCGGTAATTTGTCAGAGTTCAACAAACAAGCAGAAGAAGACACTCAGCTAGCCGCTAGCCTGTAGCAAACATTGTGAAGAAGTGTTAAAAGAAATAATAAACACAAAAATGGTCCCAAACTGCCCCTAAAAATGTAAAAATCCAATCCAATTTATTGAATATGGAATAGTAAATTGAGATAAAGCAGTGCTGAGAGGTCTGGATGGAGCACCAGCTAACACTAATGCTAATGCTAAAGTAAGCCCTCAAGCCTGCATCTGCAAGCTTCATCGAGAAAGCAAACATCTAACACTTTTTACAAAAAAAGAGAAAATCAGCTACTGATGCGGAAAATGTCTGTTATGTTTGAAAGTTCTTTAAGGAATCTAAGAAAAGTTTCAATAAATAAATTGTTCAATGAAATTTTGTGCTTTAATGGCCTGTCTAAGTAAATAAATCCTAGGTTTATTAATGGATTATTTAAAGTGAGCCTTTTTACCTTTTATGTGATCTGTTACTGCACCATTTTATCTCTTTTTTTAAAAATCAATTTTCATAATATTTTTTCTGTTGTCCCTCAATTTTTTTTGTAGTAAAATTTAATTGATTTTGAGTGTATAGCCCAATTCTAATTTGTTCTTGTAGGAGTCTGATTTTATTCCATGTGATATAAATGCATTTGTGATAATATCATAATATATTTTTTATATCATATTATTCATGTTTATCACGCCACATTTTACTAAGTTCAATCTGTGAAAAAGCAAGTGCATTTGGTTTAGTTATTAAATAAATAACCCAATAGAGATCAATTACACTAACTGTTAAAATAAGAATGGGCCCTGGACCAGTTTATACTGAAAAATTGGGCCCCATCATGAAGAAGTTTGAGAACCCCTGCTCTACATGGTGCAAGAACCCTAACCCCATGGTTAGGAATCATTGCGCTAAATAATTCAGTCTGTCAGGGACAATACTGATCACACGACCTGATGCATGCAGGTGACGGTGTAACATCTGCTGAACGTACTCAGGATGTCTTTGGGCATGTGGTTCCCGGGGACCTCGCTGGGCTCGCTGTAGCCAATCTTGTTGACGGCGATGACTCTGAACTGGTACTCTGTGTTGTCCATCAGACCTGTTACCACAAGTTTAGTGGCCTGAAGTTTCTTTGGGACATTGCACTTGGTCCAGTCCTCAGCATCGACTCGCTTGCTCTCGACTAGGTATCCAATGATCTCGCAGCCACCATCATATGCTGGTTTGGTCCAGCTGAGGCTGATTGAGCTCTTGGTCGAGTCCACCACCTTGGGGAATGCAGGTGGGCCAGGAGGATCTAAAAGATTACAAGTGAAACATGTAAGTTTTAAGAATAGTTACTCGGTTTCCGCGTTTTCTTTTAAAGTGGCACTCACAGACAGGGTCAACGGCCAGAGCGGCGTTGGACGCGTCGCTGGGTTTGCCCAGACCAGCCTTGTTCAAGGCAATCACTCTGAACTCGTACTCAGAGCCTTCGGTCAGCTGAATAGCCTTGATGGTTCTGTCGATGACGGGCCGGCGGTTGACCTTCGCCCAGGTCAGCTCGGTGGCCTCACGTTTCTCCACCATGTAGCCCAGGATTGGAGCCTTGCCGTCATTGGCTGGAGCCTTCCAGCTCACGGTCATGGAGTCCTTTGTAATGTTGGTGATGACAGGCGGTTCGCATGGCCCAGGAACATCTGATGGAAGAGACGAGGTGATGATAATCTTTCACTCATGTACTCCTTATACTGACAAAAACATCAAATATGAAGTAACCAGAGAGGACAACTCTCCCCAGAGTTTTGCTTACCATAAGGGTTCTTGACTGTGACAGCATCAGTCATGATGGGGTCTCCCACACCATACTGGTTCTCAGCACTGACTCTCAACTGGTATTCATGACCCTCGATGAGTTTCTCCACTGAGCAGTCTGTACTGTGTCCGTGAATGTTGGATGTGACCAGTGCCCAGTTGGCCCTGCTGGTCTCGCGCTTCTCAATGATGTAGTTGGTGATTTCAGAGCCGCCATCTGCAAGGGGGGGCTCCCATCGCAGCTTAACACGGTCAGCATACACCTTTGCTATTTTCACCGAGGCTGGAGGGCCGGGTTTGTCTGCACGGGGAAACAAAGGAGGTTTAATTTGTGTCCAAGTTCATGAAATGTTCCACTTCAGCCTCAGCTGTCAGATTATGAGGCTAAAATGATGTAGAATGAATTCATCAATCAATATAGCAGAATAAAGACCAACCAGAACCAGAATTTATCACTAACAGAACTTTGTAGAAATAACACACTGATCAACTGTGACCAATTTACAATGTGAGGTGTCATTTTCTAACGCAAAATGGTCCCACACCAGATTTCACTGTGCTTGCTTCATGTTTAGACGAGCCTTCTTTCAGCTGCTGTGACAGGGGAGACGGCAGCTCGCAGGCAGCTTTCTCTGCTGTCTTTAGGCTACATCGCCCCCCCGCTGGTAAGATGTTTTATTACCGCCACATAGTGAAATTTATTACATAGCTTCCAGACGTACACTCCGTTTTATAACACCGCCGGATGATCCAAAAAGAATTACATCATAGAAACAATTCTTAATGATAAATTTTTGATCATGGATTAAATGTGCCCATCCCTACAAAAAACAATGTGATATAAGGGATAACACTCAGGGGCATCAGAGATCCAGCAGGGTTTAAAAGGTTAAATTATGAAACAAAGAGAGTAAGTAACTTACCTAGCACCTTCACCTTTATGGTGGCATACTTGCTACCATTGATGTTTTCAGCTGTGATGGTGTAGTCTCCAGACTCCTTTCTGGTGACAGAGTAGAGCTCCAGCATGTGGACATGCTTCTTCTGGGTCATCTTCATTCCCTCTGCAAGGACCAGCGGCGCGCCGTCTTTCTTCCAGCTCACCTTGGGCAGCGGTTTGCCGAAAACTTCAGCATCCAGGAAGACGTTCTCTCCAGCTTTCACCACGATCAGGTTCTTCATTTCCAGACCCAGGTCTACGCGGGGAGGAACTGCATGACAGAAAAGGACATAAGTATCAGAGTTATTTGTCCTTCACTGAGCTTGCAGTTGTAGCTGTGTTAGGTGAGAAGAGCAGTACCGTTCTCTGCGATGACGGGGATGGGATCTGACAGCTCTGACGGGAGGCTGATGTTGACGGCTGTCTTGGCTAAGACTCTGAACTGATACTGTTGACCCTCCTCCAGGCCGCTCACCACGTAGCTCTCGGTCTGGATGTTCATACAGTTGGCATTGCATCGAACCCACTTCTCCTCTGGAAGCTTTGTGTACTCCATGTAGTAGCCAATCAGCTTGCTGCCACCATCATGCCGAGGGCGACTCCAGACCAATGAGACAGAGTTCTTGGTCACATCCATGGGCTCAGGTTTACCTGGTGAGTCTGCATGGGAACAATAGATGGTTGCAGATCAATTCTGCCCTGAAAACACTCAAAAGTGAGCCGAGGGATGTTTGCTTACCAACAGCAGTCCTGGCGGTGATGAAGTCGGTTTGTTTGCAGGGTTTTCCCTGTCCAGCCATGTTGTGTGCTGAAACCCTGAAGGTGTACTCCAGACCCTCCATCAGGCCTGTGCACGTGTACTGGGTGGCTTTGACCATAGACTCGTTAGCTTTCACCCACAGAAGGCTGTTCCTCTCCTTCTTTTCGATGCAGTATCCAGTGATGGGGCTGCCGCCATCGCTGCTGGGGCGCTCCCACGACAGGATCACAAAGTCCTTGTTGATCTTGTTGATCTGCAGGTTTCTGGGTTCACTGGGAGGATCTGTGGGAAAAAGCAAAACCACGGACATGTAAGGCCATAAAAATGTAATGTTACGTACCACTGAAGTATCCTGAAATGCAAAACTCACCAAAAGGATATCTGGCAATCATCTTCTCAGAGTAGATGGGCTCAGAGATGCCGAACCTGTTCTCAGCACGAACCCTGAAACCATACTCTTTACCAGGTGTCAGCTTGGTCATTCTGAAGCTGGTCTTGGTGCAGGATGAGGACACGGTGACCCAGTCACCCTGGCTGACATCACACTTCTCTATGATGTAGTTGGTGATGTTGCTGCCACCGTCTTCCTGCGGGGAGTTCCAGAGCAGTGTGCAGGCATCGATGTCCTGCTCTGTGATCTCTAATGGAGCCTCTGGTGGTCCGGGTATGTCTGAAAACCAGGTTACAACCCATTAATGAGGATTTACTCTAATAATGTGTCATTGGTCATTTTAAATCCTGAATATCGTGTTTCCTTTGACGGTGTGCTGCTGGAACTGACCCATGACGATGACTCTGAGGATCTGGTTGACCTTGGAGGTGCTGTTCTCAGCTGACAGACTGTAGTAACCGCTGTCCTTCCTGTTCACATTCTTTATCATGAGCGTGCAGGTTGTCAGCGTCTTTATGACGGACAGGCGGTCAGAAGTCAGCACATCCTCATTGCCCTGCTTCCACTTGCAGAAAGGAGCCGGTTTTCCAGCCACAATGGCCTCGACCACCATCTTGGATCCAGCTCTGACCGTCACAATGTCAGGCATGATGATCTTTGGAGCCACTGGGAGGAAGAAGAAGAAAATTAATTCACTTAATCAGTATGAGTGTTGTGTTGTTCTTCCACTCGTCTACTCACTGAGCTGGTCCTTGACTTCAAACACTCCCTCCGCCTCTCGGGCCAAGCTGACTCCCACTGAGTTCCTGGCTGCTACTCTGAACTTGTACTTCGTTCCTTCCTTCAGACCGACCACCACGATAGTCAGGTCTTTGACCACAGAATACGGGGTCCACTTGTCCTCAGGTGCACCCTCTTCCTGATAGTCGACCACATAACCGTTGATCTTGGCTCCTCCGTCTCTGAGCGGCTTCAGCCAGCCCAGCGTGGCGCTGTTCTTCGTTATCTCCAACACATCCATCTTCTTCGGAGGGTCTGGCTCACCTGGATAGAGTGGACACAAGGGGTTAGGAAGAAGAAATAAGACCGAGTCAGAGTCACTGCAAAATTTAGTGGTCTTAATACGAGTTAAGAAACACTGAAATTGAGAAGAATCAGACTATACTCCTGTGAAATTATCTGTCCATGCAATAAGGTAATTACACTTGGTAAGATTTCTTGAACAAAGAAAAAATACAGAGACTCTGAGAAATATCTTTAAACAAGTTGTAAAACACACATTTCAAGTTCCTCATTTAGTGAAAAATCCCTAAAAATAGACTGGTAATGCTTCCTATGAGTGTTGTTCTTTCTCATTTTAAAGTAAAATATCTTAAAACAAGATGATTTTTTTAAATTTGACAATTGCTAAAAAGCCTTTTTTGTAAGGCAGCACAACACTCACCATCACACATGTACCTGAATGGAGCTGGTGAAGGCTTCTTAAATCAGGAATCGGATTGATTTGGATGACATAGGACTTGAACCTACACTCTTCTGATCACTGGACAACCTGCTCTACCATCTGAACCACTGTTTCAGACTATCAACCACAGCTTTGTGCTATCAGTTCTTGAATTCCCTGTTAGTTGTTCTCGTTTTGAGCTATTTTCTCTCAATTTGAGAAAGCAACACTAATAAAAAGTATTATCAGACGGGTTTTAAGTGTTTTTCACTTAACAAGCAACTTGAAATGAATGTTTCACAGCTTGTTTTAAGCTAGTTCCCACTTGTCAAACATCTAGATATTTTTCATATTATAAGACATCTCCATGTGAACTGGTACATAGAGGTCTTTAAACATGTTTTTACAGCTAAAATTGGGAGCGAAAGACACAACGTGATCTGACACGGTGTCTTAGTGAGATAATTTAACTCAATATGCTTATGAAATTACCACTTTTAAGATTCATTTACTAAGTAAGACATAAAAGACATTTTCTCTCAAAACTCGATCAATAATCTTACATATTTTAGTCTAGTCAAGTATAATACTCTCAAATTGCGATAGTTAAGACAGTTTTTTCTGAATGTAAGACTTGGTCAGATAGATTGTTTTGCAGACTCATAGGTACAGTGCTCAGTCTGTAAGGGTACTTACTGATGGGGTCCACAGCCAAGTAGGACCTGGGAGAGTCCTGAGGAACTCCAATGCCATATTTGTTGCAGGCCATGACCCTGAAGTAGTACTCGATGCCAGGTGTCATGTTGGTCACCTTGAAGCTGGTCTTCTTCAACTCCTCTGTGCATTTGGTCCAAGTCTTCCTATCCACCTCCCGCTTCTCCACGATGTAGTTGAGGATGGGGCTGCCGCCATCATTCTCTGGTGGCAACCATGAGAGCTGAGCCGTGGTCTTTGTCACATCGGTTGCATCCAAGCCGCCAACGGGGCCGGGAGTGTCTGTGGACCATCAAGACCTGTTTAGTTCTCACATTTTCAAATGTCTTCAGGTGATAATCTGTGGCATTTTTCCTGGTTCTTACCAAGGACTTTAACACGAACAAAGATGGCTTTCTCTCCGGCTACGTTGGACAGGGTCAGGGAATACTTCCCAGAATCCTCCCTGGTGCTCTCAGGAATAACCAGGAAGGACATGGAGTCAACTTGGTCCACGTGACCTCTGCGGACCACGTTGTCCACGCCCATTCGCTTCCAGGTAACCTTGGGGGAGGGCCTTCCTCTGATCACAGCAAACAGCCTGATTGGACAGCCGGCCCTCACAGCGAGGCCTTTCCTCAGACTAGCGTCCAGCTCTATCTCTGGAGCCTCTGTTGCCATGACAACACACGTCATTGATGGATGGCATTAACATTTACAAAGCAGTGATTCATTATTTCTGTCTTGAACACTCATTCTCACCCAGGATCTCCTTGGGGGATACTGCCTCCTTCAGGTAGGCGTGGCGTCCCCAGCCCACCTGGTTTTGGGCGGACACTTTGAAGTCGTACTCCAGCTTCTCATCCAGCTGGGTGATGGTGAACTCTGTGAGCACCAGTGGGCCGCGGGTATCGATTCTCTTCCAGCCCTCGCTGGGCTTTTCAGGGTCTGCTTCGCTCTTCAGTCTCAGGTCCAGGCTGTAGCCGATGATGGGGGCGCCACCATCGTACACAGGCTTTGACCAGGTCAGAGTGATGGAGGTCTTCGTGCTGTCCCCTACCTTCAGGAATGCAGGGGGGCCAGGAGGCTCTACAAGCAGAGAAAGTGGGAAAAGTTTATGATAAAGTCAAGACATTTTCCACTTCCTATAAATAAGCTGAACTCTTGGGAAAAGTTTGAGGGTGGACTGAGCCAAGATCTAAACTCACCAATTGGATCTTTGGCTGCAACGGGTCGGCAGGGCTTGCTGGGCTCTCCCAGGCCGACCTCATTCTCGGCTTTTACCCTGAACTGGTACTCGTGATTTGGAATCAGGTTGGAAACTTTCATGCGTCTCTCAGAAATGGGGCTCTTGTTGCAAGGCACCCAGCGCACTGCCCTCTTCTCTTTCCTCTCCAAGATGTAGCCAGTGATGGACTTTCCTCCATCGTTCTCAGGAGGAGCCCAGACCACGGTCATCTCATCTTTACTCACCTGAAACACAGAAATATTATCAGTATTTCATTTGATTTATTATGTTATTTCGCACATGGCTATGCACAGCCTCTAAACAAAACAAAAAGTTTGATGTCCGAAGAGATGTCAGATATGATCAGCCTACCATTATTATAGGCCGAAATTGGCATTAAAATGAAACATCAAAATTATCAGTTTGGTTTTTATTTTTTACTGTTTTAATGACAACAAAAACTCATGGCCACGCAGATCTAATGCATAATGAACATACACAATATCAGCATATTGTTGCGAATGCCTGTAAATGATCCTAAACATCATCAATAAGAAGGATAAATATGTTTTTGGGGATTTGTTCTACTGCACAGAGAGTCAGATGTCCAAAATGAACTCCTCTTAGTGAGATAAGGCTATTTTGGGATCTTTACTCTCAGAGCAGCATATAGTTTCACAGCCTAGAGCGCCCTTTTGTGGCGTTAGATGGTAATGTTTACTCCTTGGTTCATGTCAGTCAGTATGAACCCACTGAGCATTTTTTGGTCCTTAGACGGCGAGACTAAAGACAGTCTACCACTGGTCTAAAGATTAAAAAGTTTTTTGACGCCTTAGCTTAGACTTGCTTGGACTGAATCTAAACTACTCTGTAAATTGATCAGTGACTATATAACCAGGCTATATCAGTGATGGCAAAATGTTGGATCAAAACATTTGGCCATCATTTATATACTGTAGCCTGCAGTTGTTTTCTAATTTAATATTGAATAATAATGGATTAAATTATAACATCTAGGTTTGGGCTAAAATATAGATCGATTATAGTTGGGTGGATTTCGGTCTAAACTTAGACAAGATGTCTAATAGAACAGTGACATCACGTGTGTCTAGGTTGTAGTTGCAGCAGCAGAAAAATAACCAGCTGTTTGGTTGCCAAGTGACCAGCAGCCTGCACCATGTCTAACAAGTAATGCAGATGAGTTTTATAACTGACAGCTTACGTTAGCCACATTAGCAAGCAGGTTAGCTTACCAATCCAGGAGAAAAGTCGCCATTTCCGTATTTTGATGCCATGGAAAATGTTTACGTGGGTCCATTTAGTGTATCTTCACCTAAATTTACTCTAGTTTTTGCTCTTCTCCTCTTCAGAGATGGATAAAAATATATCCGTGGCTCTGAAGAAGCTGCTTGACTTGCAGACCATTTTTCCCAGTACCAGTCTAGCTGTGCTCAATCATTACAATTGCCAAACAGGGATTGTATTTGGCAACCCACAATGGCGGCCTGTATTGGCTTGTAGATGTAAACATAACACCATTGTCAAACCTGTCAAAACTAATTTTATATTTATTTTCCGGCTAAATATAATTTTCTAATGAAATGCTGTCCTCCAAAAGCCTTGTGGAGGTTTTTTTTTTTTTTTTTTTGTTTTTTTAAATAGCTTTTAATAGAAATGTTCCATATTCAACCTTTAATATTTCAAATCATGTTAAATTTCAGAACCAGCCAAAATATGGAAAAAGTGGGACTTATAGTCTAGGGCTGTCGATTGATTAGTTGGTTAATCGACAAACAGTTAACGACTTATTTTATTATCCACTAATCGTTAATTGTTTTTAAGCTTTGTATTTCCTCTCTGGTCATCTTTTCTTGATTTGTATATGGACAAAAATAAACACACACTAGCAGTCAAAAGTTTGGGCATGTTTTTTCAAGATTCAGAGAGAAAGTGTCCAAACTTTTGACCGGTGAATATGCTACAATTTTCGTATGATCTGATTAGTAGACTAATGGTCAAAATAATCTGTGATTAGTCGATTATCAAAATAATTGTTTGAGGCAGCCCTATTATGGTCTGTAAAATACAGTAAACATATACCTCTTCAGGTACTACAGGTACCCTCTCACTCAAAAGGTCAAAATAAAATATGAGAGATACAACCTCACAGTTGTCTGCAGAGATTGGTATCAGTCGATATCAGAAACTAAGAGTTGGACAATATCGGGACATGGGGTATTGGTAAAAAAGAAAAAAAGAAAAAAAAAAAGCCAGTATCGTTAATCCTTAATAACTATATTTAAATTTGCCTTACTTTTGTCACATCAGGGGGCTCAGGAGGACCAGGTTTGTTGAACTGAGTCTTGACAGTGACAGGCTTGCTCTCCATAGCAGGTCCGGTTCCCATCTTGTTCTCTGCCCTCACTCTGAAGATGTACTCGTTACTCTCCACCAGGCGAGTCACATTGCAGTACGGTGTGACCACAGAGGCTGAATATGTGGACCAGACCATCCTCCTGGTCTCGCATTTCTCCAGGATGTAACTGTCCACTTCACAACCTCCATCATCCTCTGGAGCATCCCACACCACTCTGCACTTGTCAGCTCCGATGCCAGTGATCCTCAGGTTCCTCACGGGTCCGGGGACATCCAGGACATTGACATTGGCGTATGCTGTGAAGGTGCCGGCGGCGTTGGTGGCGGTGATGATGTACTTCCCAGTGTCTGTACGCCTGGACTTGGTCAAAAGGAACTTGGAGTAGTCTGGACCGGTTTCATAGCTCATTCTGGGGTTGTCTCCCACAGCCTTGTCTTTGGCCCATACGACCTCCGGCTGAGGCTTTCCTCTCAGCCCTGCTTCCATCCTCACAGACTCTCCAGCCTTCACCGTCACAGCTCCAGTCACCTTCATGTCAATGACTGGCTTCTGAAGCTCCTCCTTCACCACAATGTCAGCAAGTTTCACCCAGCCACTCTCCCCGCCTTCATTCACAGTCTGCACCCTGGGTAGGAAAGGATAATCTAGATTAGGTAATATTCAAAAATCAAGGAACAATAATGATGTAAAGGTAGAAAGCTGAAACCTACCTGAAGCTATACACCTGGTTTTCTATACACTTGTCAGCTAAGAAGAAGGTGTCTTTGGTGTTGATCTTCACCCACTCTTCAGCATTGTTGGGTTTGTATTCGAGGTTGTAGGACAGGTTGGGGCTGCCACCATCGTAGTCGGGCTTTCTCCACCGAAGATGGACATGGTTCTTTCCAATGTCAGTGGCTTTGAAGTTCTCTGGCTCGCCAGGCTTCTCAATGGGATCTACAGCCAGCAGAGGGGTCTTGGTCTCCACGGTGGGTCCTGGTCCCATCTTGTTCACGGCACAGACTCGGAACAGGTACTCGTGGCCCTCCATCAGCTTGGCTTTGATCTTACGATTGGTGCAGTTAGAAGAGACCATGGCCCACATGCTAACGCTAGGCTCGCGGCACTCTACAATGTAATTGGTGATCTCAGATCCACCGTTGTCCACAGGAGCGTCCCAGTTTATCATACAGGAGTCCTTGGTGACGTACGTCATGTGCAAGTTCTGGCAGTGGCTCGGTCTGTCCAGCACGTTAACTGTGATGGTGCAGGAAGCCTCACCGCCCTCGTTCGAAGCCTTCAGCGTGTATTTGCCGTGATCGGCTCTTGTGGCTTCCTTGATCTTCAACTGTACCACAGGGAAGTTCTGAATCATGGTGATTCGCTTGCTGGTTTCCAGAGCCGTCTCCCCCTTCGACCAGATGATGTCTGCATCAGGACGGGCCTTGATGTAGCCGATGACGTTGATGTTATGGCCAACACGTACAGTAACCCGCTCACGACAGATGGCATCCATCTCGATCTCTGGTGGGATGAGGATGTCCTGAGCAGTGATGGAGTCTGGGACGTCCCTGGGCTCTCCATCTCCGATCATGTTTGAGGCGCGGACTCTGAAACTGTAGGTCACGCCCTCCTCCAGGCCCTTCACCGTGTAGGCACACTGCTTGATGAAATCATCAATGTTCACTTTTTTCCATTCTTCAGTATCGGCTTTCTTCATTTCCACAGTGTACCCGAGGATGGGGCTTCCACCGTCTTTGGAAGGTTTCATCCAGACAAGGTCAGCTGTGGTCTTGCTGTAGTCTTTAACTTTGGGGTTGATGGGGGAACTTGGGACTGTGATGGGTCTGCAGGGCTTGCAGAGGTCAGAGATGGGAGAGGGGCCACTAAAGCCAGCTATATTCTCAGCAAAAACTCTGAACTCGTATTCACTTCCCTCAAAGAGACCCAGGACTTTGTACCGCAGGTCCTTGCAAGGTGTCTTGTTGACGCGAATCCACTTTCCACCCTTGTGTCTGCGCTCAATGAGGTATCCAGTGATCTGGCTGCCACCATCGGCCAGTGGCATGGTCCAGCCGATAGTAACGGCATCCTCTGAGATGTCGTAGGACTGCGGCTTTCCAGGTGGACTGGGTGGCATGAAAGTGTGCTCAGCAACGGTGGGCTTGCTCTCCAGTGGAGCACCAACGCCCATCTTGTTTGCGGCACGGATGCGGACAACATACTCCGCCCCCCTCTGCAGGCGGGTGATCCTGAGCTGGGTTGCAAGGCTACCAGAGCTAACACCTCCCCAGGTCTCTTTGTTGGACTCCCTTTTCTCCACAATGTAGCTGGTGACGGGACTTCCGCCGTCATCCTTGGGAGGGCGCCATTCAATGGTCATGGAGTCTGGAGTGACCTCCAGGATGTTGACAGGTCCAATAGGAGCAGCAGGAACATCCAGGACTGTGATGTTCAGAGCAACGGTCTTGGTCCCTGCTGGGTTGGACACGGTGAGCAGGTATGTCCCGGTGTGGTTTCTGGTGCACTCGTTGATGCTGAGCACAGTGGAGAAATTATCGGTGTCGATCTTGATGTTGCCTTCGCTGGTGATTTCCTCGCCTTCAATTGACCACTTGGCTTCGGGGACAGGGATTCCTCTCATCAAAGCCGGCATCCTGATGGTGGTACCGGCTTTCACGATGATGCCCTCAATGAGCTTGGCATCCACCTCAACAATTGGAGGCACTGTGGGCATTCAGAAAAGGAGGTTACCCCACACTTTTACTTTGTCACATTCAAAAGCTCTGAACACAATAAACAGCAGAAATCTGAGATTTTCTTCTCTTTACCTGGTACTACATAGGCGCATTCGGACAGAGAGGTTTTAGGAACGCAGTTCCTCTAACTACCTGTCTGGAGTATAGTTATAAGAACTACCTTCCCCATCAGTTAGCGTCCGCACATGAGGGAGGACCTTAAAAGAGGCCATGTTTGACGCTATCGTCTGCGACAGTGACGAATTTATGCCCCAGCAGATCTGATACAAAACTTAGGATTCTCATCTCTTTTATTCAAAGCTATTATAAAAGCTAGCTTAACAGCATTCCATCATCACGGTCATTTGTATCATGTAACGGAACAGCCCTGCGTTAATTATAAGAAATCTTATAATTAGCTCTGTACTGTATAATGCAGATGCATCTTACCAAGTTTCTCCTGGCAGAGGATGGGCACCGTGGTGTCCGGTCTGCTGAGGCCGATGGCATTCTCAGCCCTCACTCTGAAGCGGTAGGTCTTTCCCTCCTCCAGGCCAGTCACATGACTCTCCGGGATGCTCACAGTCTTCCATTCATCCCACTCTCTTTCTCCCTCTTCCTGATACTCCACCAGGAAGCCTGTGATGTCACTTCCGCCAGTGCGATCAGGCCAGTTCCAGACCAACCACACCTCAGTTTTGTCCACGTCAACGTGGTGCAGATCTTTGGGAGGACCAGGGGGGACTGCATAGAAAAGTTGACATAGAAAAGTTCATAACTAAAGACGTTCACTTTGAACATAAAGATCTCTCCAGTTTTATCTTTGGGAGAGGTTATATTTCTATGCAGGTTAGACATCCGCTGTGTTACGTACAGAGTGGGTTCATGGCTTTTATGGCCTTTGGTGTCTCAACGTATTCGCTACGGCCGAACTGGTTCTCGGCAGCTACTCTGAAAGAGTATGATGTTCCCTCCATCAGGTGCTTCAGCATCATGCTGCGCTTCTTGGAGGTGGAGCAGACAGGCACCCACTGAGTGGATGCTGTGTCTTTCTTCTCCACCACAAAGTTAGTGATGCGGGCTCCACCGTTGTCTTCTGGGTCCTTCCAGGAGAGGTAGGCGGAGTCACTCCTCACATCAGACACCCTGAGGTGCTGGATGGGACCAGGTTTGTCTGCACACACAGAATACATTACATCCATCACTTCCATTGCTTCTCAGACTTTACTCTGAATTTTAACAACGGTAAAAGAAAAAAACTCGGCACATACCCAGAACCAGCACAGTGCAGGTGACGGTCTTGGATCCCGCTGGGTTCTCCACCGTAAGGGTGTAGTCTCCACAGTCGCCACGGTTACAGAATCTCATCTCCAGCTTGGTGCCCGCCTGGTTGGTCTCAATGTCGGCCCTGGTGGGAACTTCTGCTTCGTTCTTCTTCCAGGTGACGGTGGGGAAGGGCACGCCCTTGATGGCGGCCATCAGAGTGATGTGCGTGCCAGCCATTGCCTTCACCTCTCGGGTCATTCCAGCATCCAGAATCAGCTCTGGAGGCTCTGCCATGAGACAGTAACAGATGAATTAGAGGACTTTAAGTAAATAAAAGGGAAACCTACAATCCCAGTCCCAGACAAACTAGGATGCTGTTTGAAATGGAAATAAAAACAGACCAAAACCTCCCAGAACCAAATTTTTATTCACAACAGAACAGAAAACATACATTTTACTATTTCTTAAAGAATATGAGCTCATCTTGAATTTGATGGCAACAAATCATCTGGTGAAGTAGTTCCAGGACCACGTTTCCTGCTGAACAGCGTCCAGATGAGAAGGTCCAAAATGCTGTCCTGAACCTTCTCTATGGTATTTCTTGTTTCCTAAGGCTCTGAATGTTTTCAGTTCGGTGTAAGCTCTGAACTACAGGTGGGCCAGTCCAGCACCTGGACCCTTGTTATGGATTTAGGATGTCCAATTTGTATGAAGTTCTTTGCAGATTGGTGAACCCCTGCCCAATGTTACATCTGAGAGACTACGGTGCTCTTTATACCCCGTCATGTCACAAAACTGTCGATAATGTCGACATTGTCGATAATCAACCTGCAAAATGGTTCTCCAGCTGTTTCTCCACCAGTTTAGACGTGTTGCTGCCATCAGATTCACGATCAGAGAAGATTTCCCATGAAATGGTAAAATGTTTCAACACCGCTCCGCTTTCAGACATCAAAAAATGTTAGATAAGTCAGCACAGCCTCGCTCTTCCTTCAACTCTGTCCTAAACATTTTCTTGTTTTCTTAGCCAAAACGACGCGCTGCAACATTTCCGCTCTTATGACATGGGGAACGGCCGGTACATGTCTGCTACATCTCCGGGGTAAAATACCGGAACACGTCTGAATGCAAGTGTTGTAAAAGACAAAGTCTGCATGCTTAAAGCTCCATTTCCACCAGCAGGACCAGGTTCAGGTCGGGTCTGCGATGGATCGGTCTGCCTTTTTTAGTGTTTCCACAGGCCAAAACGGGGACAGATTCTATTATACCCAACCTGGCTTTCATTTATGGGACCATCCGCTGGGGTACCAATCTTGGGGCTGGAATATATTTGCTGTGGTCACAATGGTTGTCAATCAACCGTTCTCATCCTTCCTTTCGGTGTCATGTTCTTCTTTGTTATCATTCTAGGCTGGTATCGCACCCCTATCACATCATGTCATGACAACATGCTATTACGTAGCTGATGCAGCTATCTCTATCCGGCCGGTATGCTGCCTGCTGGGTAAAGGTACGGTTGCTGTGGAAATGCTACAGAGATCAAGACTTATCGCACCATCCTCCACCTAACTGTCCCCTCCGGGACCCTCTGGTGGAAACGAGACCAAAATGTCTCATTTTGTTTAAATTATGACTGTAAGACTGAAGTTCTGATCGCATCACACAGCCACAAATGACTCACCAAGTCTGTCCTGAACTCTGACTGGCTCCCTCACGTTGGCGGGGTCAGATTCTCCGGCAGCGTTGACAGCCATGACTCTGAAGCGGTACAGAGCACCGTCCTCCAGGTTGATCACCTTAAACTTGGTCTCCTGGCAGGAGTCTGGAGTCTGGTTCACCTGGTGAAAGCAGCAGAAGAGTTTAACATTTGACCCTGAGAAAAAAACATGCATCATGAGGTGACCCCTCCAGCTTTCTCACCTGGTGCCATTCCTCCTCTCCAGCCTTCTGGAACTCTAGCAGGTATCCAAAGATCTTTCCTCTGCCGGTATCAGTGGGCGGCTCCCAGGATAGAGTCACCGACTCCTTGGTAAAGTCGATGGCCTGAACCTTAACTGGTGGACCAGGTTTCACTGTGGCGAGGGAGGGGGGTGATCGTGTGGTGAGTTTGTACAGCACCAACAGGACTGTAAGGTGTAATAAAACAGTTGAACTCACCGATGGGATCTTTGGCAAAGACGGGTTTGGATGGTGGACTTGGATCTCCAGCTCCCACCACATTCTCAGCACTGACTCTGAACTCGTACTCGCAGCCTTTCAGCAGCTCCGTCACACAGTACTCCACCTTCGGAAAGATTCTCTCGGTGTTGCAGCGAACCCATCTGCAGCAGCAGATTCATGATCCATCAGCCACCAACACACATTTCGTCTTCACTATTAGACTAGATTTAGCTATAAAGCTCCAGATGACATGATTTCAGCTGTAGATAAGCTGTGAATCAGCTGTGGACCCTGGTCCCAAGAGTTTAGTGAGGGTCAAACCATGTTATTCAATTTTGAGATGGAAATTCTCTCATTTAAAATGGCCTCAATGACATTTTCTCTCTCTCTCTCGTTGCGTTTTTCGTTCGAGTGATAATGCTACTGGTTGTCCTTGTGTCCACTGCTTTTAACTGGTTTAAGTTTTGTTTTACTAGAAGGACTCCATGGGTTTTCTGCCACGTCATGAGGTTACCTTAAGGTACCACTCTGGGTCCATCATTGTTTTCATTGCCCACTGTTATGTGATGTTTTTAAATTCAGAATTGACTGACTCTCCTTCGTGTTTATATGGAAATAATAAATTCTGAATTAAAGTTTCCATGCAGAGCATGTTTATCTGATTCTGCTTTAGATCTGGGGCTAGGAAGGGTTTTGATTGGACAGGGGGTGGACATTATATATTTACATCAGTTTCTGTTTACCCGGAAATAAACAAACTCCAGTTCCTGCTCCTTTTCTTCCCCCACATAATCATACAGGTTTTCACCATGGCTGTAGTTGTGTAGCAGCAATTCGACACTAACATGCTACTTCATTTCCTTCAGCTGGCTCCAGCCCAACAGTTCTTTCACATGCACTTCGACAAGCACCATGGCACCAAGAGAACGAGCACGTGCAGAATAACCGGGATTAAGTTAAAGCAGAATAAATGTAAAAATGATGGAGGAATTGTTTAACTTAGAATTAAAATGTGAATAAACCAGCCACTTTATTTGGAATCAAATTAAGTTTGGAATTAGGTGTTTACAAGGTCCTTTTAGAGCGAAATTAACTTTTATTGGGAATTAAAGAAGGATTAAAACTCTCATGTAAATGTGCCTGTTGTACTGTATGCTAACTACTTTCCACCAGATGTTTCTGTACATCTCCATTGTCTCCATTGTCTACCTGTAGTTTCACCCTGGCCTTAGGACGGGACTATGTGTCCTTTTGTGTTTACTTCTGCTATTTTTTTAGTTTCCAGACATGCTGTATGTTGAAAAGCACTCTTGTTTCCAGATGAAGTGAACAGACAAATGTTGAGGTGAGGGGTTCCTCTCAATCTGCAGCTCTGTCATGCGCTGCCCACCTGTTGGCCATGGTCTCCTTCCTCTCCACGATATAGCCTGTGATTGGCTTCCCTCCATCGGCTGGCGGCTCCCAGCTGATCAGGGCAGAGTCGTGGTAAACCTCCTTCACCGTGGGCTGTTTGGGAGCGTCGGGCACCTCTGTGGTGGAAACAAGCAAACATGAAGGTCAGATTCAGCCAGCAGGACACCGCCATGATGGATTCTGTGAGAGCTTACTGAAGATGTCCCTAGCTTTGGTTTCCGCTGACAGCAGCGGGTCGCTGATGCCGTAGATGTTCTGAGCCATGATCCTGATGATGTATTCACGGCCCTCGATCAGCTTCGGCACCTGAGAACAAACAGAAGCAGCAGGTTTCAGTTCTGCTCCGCAGAGCGTGGCGGTCGGGGCTGACGATGCTGCGCTCGCATCCCACCTTGCAGGTGGTCCTGGTGCAGGACCCGGTGACGGGCATCCACAGGTCTCTGTTGGTGTCTCTCTTCTCAATGATGTAGTTGGAGACGGCGCAGCCACCATCATCCAGAGGGGGGTTCCAGGAGATCACCATGTAGTTGTTGTAGACCTCGTTAAAGACTACGGGGCCCTCTGGTGGCTGAGGACGGTCTGAGGAGGAAGCGCTCATGCGGGTCAGTCTCCAACGTTTTCACAGTTGAGCTGCAGCATCACTAGCTTTTGTTCATGTCAAAGTGTTTCTTTCATAAACAATTTCTCTTCTGAATTAAATTCATAGATGTTCATCTTTGAAATAAATGTGTGCACCAGTTTCGGTTTAAATTTAAAACGTTTGGTCTACATGTTCAGCTTTAATCTGGATTATTCCACTTGTCTTCAGTTAGATTTTAGCTTCTTCTACAGCAGGGATGGGAAATGTCAAGAATTCAGCAATTCCAGTTCCATTATAAAAATCACTTATGGATTTTCGGTTCTCATTGAGTTATGAAATAAAGTATGAATGGCTTTGGTTGCAGTTACTCTGTAATTTAAAGTATGCACCAGCATTTTGCCTTCAACTCCAACTTAAAGCTGACTTTAAGTTGAATAAAATAACTCTTTTGAATGAAAACTGTGACATAAAATACAACTGCAATGATCAACAGTAGTTTTTGTGCAGGAAAACTGGCATATTTGCCTTTTCAGGAAGGATATGAGATCTTTTAGGACTTAAAGAGGAAGGATTAGATAATTTAGATGTCTTCTTACTTCTTTTGAACATCTTGAATTCAGATAACTACTGCTATTGTTATTGTGGGGATGTAAATATGCTGTCTAATGCCAGAAGAGGGCGCTTTAGGCCTGTGACAACTATGTTCTGCTCCAGGAGCAAAGATCCGAAGATCACATTTTCTCTGCAAGGAGAATTCATTTTGAACGTCTGGCTATTCTGTCTGTGCGGTGGAACAAATCCTCAAGCATCCTCATGTCTGTACATATAAATCTATGTTTTCTTTCACTTGTCGTATATTTTGTTATAATCCATGCTTTCCTTTTCAACATGTCCAAAATAAGCTAAAGGTTAATATGGCATAGAGATTGTACATTAGTTATTGTGCTAACATTATTACCATCATCAGGAGTAGGGCTGTGCAATTAATCGAAATTTAATCGTGATTTCAATTTTGGTCTCAAACAGTCTCCAAACTCATGTAATCAAGTTGAAACATTTTTTTTTTAAATTTTGCCATTTTTCTAGGCACAATTTCTAAAAGTTATGCTATTTTCTATTATTCTATTTACATTATGTTCCCTTTAGATAAAAGATGTGGTGAAGCTTCCCACCAAGCATCACCGCCGTTGCTTAGCAATGTAAAAAAAGATTTGATATTCTGACAAACTAATTGCATACTGTGTGGACGCATGTTGGAGGAATTCCTCCTTTTGATGTGATCAACGTTCTGTGCTGCATTTGATACATTTGACCACATTATAATACTCAAACGACTGGAGAACTGGGTGGTCTCTCTGGTTCTGCACTAAACTGGTTCAAATAGTACTTGGAGAAAAGGAAGTACTTTGTGCAAGTAGTTAACTTTTCATCTGAGCAGACAAAAATTTCACGTGGAGTCCCCCAGGGCTCTATCCTAGGGCCTCTTCTGTTTAATATCTACATGCTTCCACTGGCCCAGGTTATAAAGACAATATTAGTTACCATAGCTACGCAGATGACACACAGCTATATATTACAGTGTCACTGGGAGACCGGGGCCCTGTACAGGCTCTTGGTAAATGCACTGAGGAGATTAATGACTGGATGAGCCTCAACTTTCTTCAGCTGAACAAAAACAAAACTGAGGTGATTGTTTTTGGAACCACTTAAATTATATATAAATTATATATATTATAAGTAGACAGAACTCCCTCTGCACAGCCAACTTCAGGAATCAGGTGCTGATCGGTCACAAGAACATCCAACATATGAGAAACATAAACCACTGAACTGAGTTACTGAGATTTTAGTGACAGCAAACGATGCATGGCTAACACACTTGAGCCATATGGACTTAATGAAGCAGAGGATCTGAGTTCTTTTTTGTGATATGTATACGGTATATGTTTACTTGTGTCCCCTCCACGGGTAATTCTGATCGACAAGGAGATGAGTCACTAAGTTCCCAACCACACCGCCACCCTTCTGTCCCATCATATAAAGGGATGAGAGTAGGGCCTCAGTGTTTTTCCTTCTTTTCTATATGTAAATTTAACTATTTATTATGATATCAAGTATGGTCACATATTTTTGTGCTATTTGTGACTTCATGTTTCTTGCATTATTTTGTGTGTATCATTGTGTTTTTGGGAAATTTGCAATTTCTGAAGAATGTTTAACAAAATATGGATTGTAAATACTACTTTGTCATGTGACCCATATGTATTTAAGACACCTGTGACTGATTGTACTTTTGCTGAGCGAACCTGAAGAAGCCACAGGCGAAACGCATCATTCGCTCTCAATAAAATCTCAGTAACTCAGTTCAGTGTGCGGTAGTTTATATTTCTCATATATAAGTTATGTTGATATAATTTTGCCAAAAAAGAGCATGTACGTGACATCATGCGTCAGACATTCATGGAACCGTTCTTGCATAAATTTGGAATCTGCCCTCTGGTTTTGGTTCTTTCAGTGTTGCCCTGGTGGTGTTCCCCTGACCCGACTGTGACTCACCGACCACGGTGATGGTGCAGATTCCGGTGCGAGCTCCGGCGGAGTTCTCCACTTTGACACAGTAGCGTCCACTGTGCTCCCTCTTGGCCTTGCCAATGTTGAGGCTGAGGTGATGGGCGGTGCTGTGGAGGTTGATCTCTTCGTCCGCCTTCAGCTCCTCATCGTTCTTGGTCCAGGCGATAGCAGGGGCTGGCTTGCCGCTGTAGCGTCCTGACAGCATGCAGGAGTCTCCCACCTTCACCATCATCTTGTCCCTGAAGTCCAGGTCTAGAACAGGTGGTTCTGAAAGGACAATTTGAGATGTTAAAGGACCAACTCACGTAGGTGGAGCTGCTGAGGACAAAAGAACAAGCTGATCCAGACTCAGGTCAGACTCACCCAGCTCGTCCTTGCACTGCACAGGTTTAGTGATGACGGACGCCTTGCCCTGTCCCACCTGGTTGACGGCGTACACTCTGAACTCGTGACTCGAGCCGTCCTTCAGCCCTGTCAGCGTGAACTTCCTGTCCATCAGCTTGTCATCTCCACCGATCCGCGTGAAGCTGTCGCGGCCGATCATCCGGGACTCCAGGACGTACGCTGTCACCTCGGCACCGCCGTCATACTTAGGTGGTCTCCAGGCAACAGAGATGGAGTCCTTGGAAATAGCAGTGATGATCAGGTCCTCTGGACGCTCCGGGACGGCTGAAGAGACAAAGATATACACAGTCAGTTTGATTGAAACCTTCAGTGTGATCAAAGGTTAATTTTCTGAAATAAACTGACTTGTCTTTTACAAGTAAGGATGAAAGAAAGAAGGATTAAAGAATTATTTCGTTGACGCCCCTTCTTTTCAAGATGACAAATCTTGGCTAAACATGGCTCTATGATGACTAAAACGAGATGTGTGAATTTTCCTTGACGAGATGAGACTTGACGAAAATGTTAGTGGCTGGTCTATCAGACGTTCAAAACGGAGGAAAGCATCCGGATCGAACCGGAAGGTGATCGCATATTTTACACAAAGGCTCGTGGGGGCGAGGAAGAAGGTGCATAGGAATTATTTTATGTTGACCTTCATCTGTTTTTCATGCTAACTCGAACTTGTGATTATTATATCAGATTTAAACCAGCCATCTGAACCAGCTGGTTTGCGCATTGCTATGGTAACGCCCATAGCAGACATAACAATGATTTAACTCGCTGAACAAGGATACAAAGAAAATATGATACAGAAATATGATATGATACTAGGATATGATAAATAAATAAATATCTTTATAAATATTTATATATATAAATAATTATTATAATTAACATAATTCATAATAACGTGATTATATTAATAATTGTAATCATATAATTGATAATAATAATTAATTAACTAATATAACAGTTAATATAATTGAATAAGATAAATATCTATATTTATAGATATGATTAATATTAATGTTTATAAATATATTTATAAATATAAATAAATATGACATTATAACTAAGAATATTTCATACAGAAATAATGGACGCTCTTCAGCATATAAGCTTCAGTTCTGCAGAATTTCCCGTTTTAAAACAAAATATATTTGAAATAATAACTTCTCCAATTCAAGCCAGATCCGAGCTGGTTCCCGACCGTACAGCAGATAGTTTTCTGCAGTTTTCCGTGTGGAAGACTTACAGATGGGGTCTTTGATGAGGACCATCTTGTCGGTCTCGATGAACGGTCCCATGCCGATGATGTTCTCGGCCGCGATCCTGAAGAAGTAGCCCTTCCCGTCGATGAGCCCCTGGACCACGGCGTTGTTCCTGGTCACGGTGTAGGACACAGAGGTCCAGCCCATGCGGTCGGACTCCCGCTTCTCGATGATGTAGTTGGTGATGGCGGAGCCGCCGTCGTCCTCGGGGGAGTACCAGGTCAGCTTGCAGGAGTCTGTGGTCAGGTTCTCGCCAGCAAACGGCAGACCGACAGGTCCGGGGACGTCTGCGGGGACGGAGGAGAAGATCAGGTCTGAAATCACGGTCTGCAGCACCGTTCTGGTACCCAAAGCTTCCTCGGGACTCACCCAGAACCTCCACGATGACCGCCTTCTTCCTCTCTCCCCCCTCGTTCTTGGCGCTCAGCGTGTAGATGCCCTGGTGTTGGCGTCTGCAGTTCTTGATCACCAGAGAGTTGGAGATGCCCGTCGTCTCCACCACCGCCTCCTTGGGCACCTCAGCGTCGTCGCGGCACCAGGCGATCTGCGGGGCAGGTTTTCCGGATACGTAGGCAATGATACGGATGGTGGCGCCGGCGTGGACCACAATCTTCTCCTTCACGGACGCATCCAGGTCCATCTCAGGAGGAACTGGAGACGGAGACGGTTTGTTTTTAATCACAAAGAAGCCGACGCTGCAGCGTCAACCCAAAATTCAATCCAATAGAATAAAATAATGAAATTAAACAAATGAAGTGAAGCAAATAAATGAAATTAATATTAATTAATTCAACTTCATAAAATTAATTCTAGACATTAATTCAAATTGAATGAATCTTTAACAGAATAAACAAATGAAATGAAATCAATGAAATTACAGAAAACGTAAAATTAACTGAATGGATTAAATAATTTTGAATAAATGTTACGAAGTTATATTAAATTAATTAATTAATTAATTAAATCAATTTAAAATACAAAACTACATAGATGATATGAAAAAAGCTGAATGAAATGAAGTGATAAATTAAGGGAAAGGTGTGGGTGATGGGCTCTTACTGGTTCTGTCTTTGCACTCGATCATCTCAGAAACCAGTCCAGGGTCTCCCACCCCGGCGGCGTTCACGGCTCGGACCCTGAAGCGGTACAAACCTCCTTCCTTCAGCTCGCTCACCACAAACTTGGTTCCTCTGACCTCGGTGTCCTTAGCCTGCAGAGACACAAACACCACCGTCTCAGACCTGGAGGGGAGCTGGTTTCTGACAAGCTGGTGGGTGAGTCTTTCTCCCTACCTTCTCCCAGCCTTCATCGGTCTCTGGCTCCTTCTCCTCTTCGGCGTCGCTAAACATCAGCAGCTTCCTCTGAGCTTTCTTCTCCTCCTCCTCCTTGTTCACCTCCTTGAACTCTACGATGTATCCTGTCACCTTTGACCCTCCATCTGCGACCGGAGGGATCCACTCCAGCTCCACGGTGGACTTAGTCCAGTCCATCACCTTCGGGGTGGGGGGTCCCGGAGGAGCTGCACACAGAAAGATGTTTACATGCAACATGAGGAGATGCAGGACTCTAATTGGCTGCTGTGGTTGGTTAAACCTCTGCAGCTCTCTGATTGGCTGCTGTGGTTGGTTAAACCTCTGCAGCTCTCTGATTGGCTGCTGTGGTTGGATAAACCGCTGCAGCTCTCTGATTGGCTCCTGTGGTTGGATAAACCGCTGCAGCTCTCTGATTGGCTGCTGTGGTTGGTTAAACCGCTGCAGCTCTCTGATTGGCTGCTGTGGTTGGATAAACCGCTGCAGCTCTCTGATTGGCTGCTGTGGTTGGATAAACCGCTGCAGCTCTCTGATTGGCTGCTGTGGTTGGTTAAACCGCTGCAGCTCTCTGATTGGCTGCTGTGGTTGGATAAACCGCTGCAGCTCTCTGATTGGCTGCTGTTGTCGGTTAAACCGCTGCAGCTCTCTGATTGGCTGCTGTGGTTGGTTAAACTGCTGCGGCTCTCTGATTGGCTGCTGTGAACTCACCGATAGGGTCTCTGCAGAGGATTGGATCTGAGGGCATGCTGGGAAGACCGCAGCCCGCTGCGTTCATGGCGATGACTCTGAACTGGTACATGGCGCCCTCCAGCAGGCCGGTGACGTCCCAGTTGTTGCCCAGGGGCAGTGCTCGGATCGGGTCGCGGGAGACCCGGGTCCAGCGCTTGGAAGTGGTCTCCTTCTTCTCAATGAAGTAGCCGGTGATGGAGGAGCCGCCGTCATACTTGGGCTCGTCCCAGTTGACGGTCATGGACTCCAGACAGACGTCGGTCACGGTCGGTTTCTCGCACTGACCCGGAACAGCTGCAGGAGAACAGGAGGACCATCAGGAACCAGGACCAGTGAGGTGGACAGGACCAGCGGTGCTGGTCGGATCTGATGTGGATGAAAACTGAGGAAACCGGGTCTGATCCGGACTTACTGAAAAGGTTTCTGGCTTTCTCCGGCTCGCTCACCAACGGCGGCCCCACTCCGAACTTGTTCTGGGCCATGATCCTGAACTCGTACTCGTGGTTCTCGGTGAGCCGGGTCACCACGTAGGCACACTCTTTGGGATCGTTGGAGACGTGGACCCAGGTCTTCCTGTTGTCTTCACGCTTCTCGACCACATAGTTGGTGATCTTAGATCCCCCGTCGTCTGTGGCAGGGTTCCAGGCCAGGCCGATCCGCTCCGCGAACACCTCGGTGAACTTGACCGGTCCAACGGGAGGTCCCGGTGGTCCTGCAGAGGGAAGTAGAGGAGTAAGTCTGGACCCTGCTGAGTCTGCAGTCATGTCTGTGGGGCTAGTGTTTCTCACCCAGAACCAGGAGCTTGATGTCCTTGGTGACGGTGCCCAGACTGTTGGTGGCCGTCAGGCTGTAGAGGGCGCTGTCGTGCCTGCTGGCCTGCTGCACCAGCAGCGTGCACTTGTCCTGGGTCACCAGCTTGTTGATGTGCTGGTCGTACTGGACGGCGGCCTTCTCCTCGGGTTTGGCCAGACTGGCCTTGCTCCAGGTGAGCGTCGGGAACGGACAGCCGCTCACCTTGGCCACCATGCTGATGTCACAGCCCTCCTCGCCCTCCATGAACTCGCGTAGCGCGATGGTGGGGGCGCCTGCACAAACAAACCCGCTTCGTCAAAACAGACCCCCAGCTGGAGGTGAACACTGAAGTTGGAGCATCACTCACATGTCTGATCCTTGATGACCATGGGTCCCACGGTGGCGGAGGGTCGGCTGGGTCCGGCAGCGTTCACGGCCTTTGCCCTGAACTCGTATTCTCCTCCCTGCAGATCAGCAAACCATCGTCGGTCAGTCCACGCAAGAAGGAAACCCGGCGGAAAATCTTAACGTCCAGCAGTAGCACAGAGTATCAGGGCCACATTGAGGAAAGTTTTATTTTTTACGGCCTTTGTAAATTCATGAATATGAAAAATATAGTCAGAATTTAAATAAAGTCATAATATTATGAGAAAAAGTTGTGATTTTACGAGAATACATTAGTTATTTTACGAGAATAAAGTCAAATTTACAGAAATAGTCATAAATTTACGAAACTGATGTCATAAATTAAAGAAAATATTGTAATTTAACTAAAGTCATAATATTACAAGAAAAAAGTTATAATTTTATGAGAAAACAGTCATTTTTTATGAGTAATTTACAAGAATGATGTCAAAAGTATAGTCGTAATTTAACTAAAATTGTAATATTACGAGAAAAAAGTTAAAATTTTATGAGAATACAGTTGTTATTTTACTTGAATAAAGTCATAGATTTACAAGAATGATAACATAAATCAAAGAAATGTAGTGGTACTTTAGCGAGACTCAAGTCGTAATATTACAAGAAAAAAAGTTATAATTTTACGAGAATACAAGGGTTATTTTTCAAGAATAAAGTCAAATTTGTAAAAATAAAGTCGTAATTTTTTTAAAAAAATATAGTTGTAATTGAACTAGAATAAAGTTGTAATATTTCAAGAAAAAAGTTGTAATGTTATGAGAATACAGCCGTTATTTTCCAAGAATAAAGTTGTATATTTACGAAAATGATGTCATAATTCAAATTTGTAATATTGTGAAAAACCGGTAAAATTTTACAAGCATACAAGTATCAAAGTACTTCACCTGTCACTCTGATTCCAAAGTTAATGTCTGTAAATGATCATAAACATCATGATTATGAAGAATAAACATGTTTTTTTAGGATTTGTTCGATAGTACAGCCAGATGTCCAAAATGAACTCCTCTCGCTTAGATGAGGCTGTTATGGGATCGTTGCTCTTGGAGAAGAATATAGTTGTCACAAGTGTAGAGCGCCCTCATGTGTTGGTAGACGGTAATGTTTACTCCTTGGTTCATGTTTGTTAAGAGATTACACTTAAAAATCTGTATATTTGATATATTTTGATAAAAGTCTCAGGAGCAGCCAAACTATGAAAAAAGTGTGACTTAAAGTCCATAAAATATGGTAATTGGTCATTTTTTGGGTTCCTCAGGGATCTGTTTTGTGTCCACTTGGTTTTCAGTTTCAACATGATGATGATAATGATAACAACTTTATCTGAATGTCCGTTCATTGGTTTAGTGTAAACCCCTACTTACTGTACCAGACCAAGAATCCCTCTACCGAGACGAAGATCTTATATTGTCGGATGAGAACCAACCTCCTTCAGGTCCTCCACGGTGAAGGTGAGCTCCTCCACGTCTCTCTTGTTGCACTGCTTCCACGTCTCCTTCTCTTTGCCGCTGGTGTCCCAGCTCAGACGCTCGATGATGTAATGCTTCACCGGAGAGCCGCCATTGTTCTTGGGAGCCTCCCAGCTGAGAGTGACGGTGGTCTTCGTCACCAGGTTGACCTTCAGCTTGGTGGGTGGATCAGGTGGGTCTGAGGAAGAGGAAGAGGAGGGTTAATGTTTGCATCATTCCAGGACGGTTTGTGCTGGTTCTGTGTGTTTGCCGTTAGCAGGCGTGTCCTTACAAATCGGGTCTCTGGCTCGAACCGGTTCGGTTGTGACGGTGAATGGACCGAATCCAAGTCTGTTCTCCGCTCGGACTCGGAACAGGTAGTCCTGACCCTCCAGCAGGCCTGGGACCACGTAGGCCTGGCTAGCACAGGCGGCGTTGACCTGAACACAACCAGCCAATCATCAGTTAGTTCAGGTTACATGAATGTGTTCATCCTGCAGGTGTGAATGAAATCTGCTTTCTGAGTTCAGAAGTCATCCGAAATTATTCCTGTAAAACGCTGAATGTGAAGTCTGAGTTTTCCACCCTTTCAACTCATCTTTCCCCCCAAAAAGCTATAAAAACATCACATTCTTAGTTTTCTACCTTTTTCCCTCAAATCTTTTAATGTCAGTCTATAAAAAACTACCTGAATTACAATTATTCAGATTGCCTTGACCCTTTCCATATGTATTTAATCATATCACTGTTTTCATTAAAAAAAAAGCCACCTAAAATTGTTTTCCATGAACATGAGGAGCTAGGATACACATATGTGTGTATATATATATATATATATATATATATATATATATATATATATGGAGAGAGAGAGAGAGAGAGAGAGAGAGAGAGAGAGAGAGAGAGAATTTAGTCTATAAATCTATCAAAATTAGTAAAAACAAGGATTTTGATGCATTTAATGATTATTAACAGTGTCAGATGTAAAAGTTTCATTGGTACTCTTTTGGTTCGTAATTAGAGGGCACAAACAATCCTAAAAAAGTCAAACAAAATAAGAAATAACCATCAAAACAATTTAATTAAAATGAAAGAAACATGGTGTTTCTCCCTTTTTCCTAAGATAGATTATGGCTTTAGTTTTGTTTTGAGAACTTTTCTACACTTTATTTTCATAGTATCCATTCGGTTTATGTATATCAGCCATAGTTTTTTTGTGTCAACGTACTTTCTTTCAGGTTTTGCGGTTGTCCCTATGGTGGTTGCTAAAGACGGGACTAACAAGGAACCGGAAGGAAGGGATACACGTGACATTTGTGGTGTTGCGCTGGCTGGTAATAACTTTTTCACATCATATACAGGCATACTCCTCAGTGAACATTAACAGAGTTTAATTAGGCTACAATACAGTCGTGCTCAAGATTATTGACACCCTCCAATTAAAGAAAAGGCTAAATTCACAATAATAATTCCAAAAAACAAGAAACTAAAGTAACTAGTAATATATAAAAATGTACAAAAGTATAATTAAGTTAAATAAAATATTGCTTTTGAATTGTGGTTGGAAGTAATAATATAAAACAAACAAAACTGTCCTGGACACACTAGAGCACCTTTCCTGTGAAATTTGGACCAAAACACCTGTCAACAGGTGCAGACATCTTTTCGAACTTTATAGAAAACACCTGATTAGGGTGATTTTCTCAGAATGTTGCTCAATAAAGGTTTAGCTTCAGAGCCCCATGCTTGTTGGCTTGTTTTAGCTTTTGTGTGTTTGTTTTTAATATTTCTGTGGAACCACAATTCAAATTCAGTGTTATGATTTTCATAGAATTTTATTTTCTATACAGTAATCAGGTGTTTTCAGGCTCTAGTAGCCTTTTTATGAGAGTATACGACAGGGAAGGGAGGCAGAAGTGGGGGTGACATGCAGCAAAGGATCCCAAACCGAGAACTGTACCTAGACCGGCTGCACTGAGGAAATGTAGCCTCTGAACAGGGAGCAGCTGCTCTACCAGTCGAGCTAAACACTGCCTCAAGTGTTTCAATCAATTGTTCAATATCTTTCCCAGTCTATACTTCCTGTCTCTCCCGTCGGACAGTTTTGTGTATTCTGCGTCATAAAATACACCCTGAAACAGCGTAATTTGAGATGTGCATAAATGACCCTATAGCATGTCTGACATTGGAGGACAGTCTGAAATAAACTCACCTTGAAAGTGTTAAAATAATCTGAATAATTATTTTTGATTAGAAGTGAAAGATTCGAGCAAAAACTCTTAAATTTTTCTATATAGTATAGATAGACACATAATAATTAAATTTTTCATTGATAATTAATCTTGAGGGAAGTCAAACTAACGTGCATCACATCATACTCACACCTTACAAAGGAAACAATTAAAAACTAAAAACACCTTAATAAACATTAAAAGACATAAAATAGCTTCAGAAAACATCAGACACCTGCAATGTGCATGTATTCTTAAATAGACCAGAACCCACCTTTCCTGAGGAGACATATCTATAGGAGTATTTCATAAAAATCCAGGTAATTTGCTTATTAACACTTTAAGTTTAGTCTTTTTTCCCTGAAGCACCGAATCTGAAAGCTGAAGAAGTGGACGTAAATGCTGACCTTGGTCCAGGCTTTGTCTGTCACAGCTTTCTTCTCGATAAAGTAGCTCTTAATTCTCTCTCCTCCGTCAGTGTCGGGCAGCTTCCAGATCAGCCTCATGGTTGCCCGAGTGACGTCGGTGACCCTCAGGTCCTTCGGAGGTCCGGGGACGTCTGGAAGCGGCAGAGTGAAAGCAGTCAGACATCCACCAACGACAAAATGTTGCAGATGTGCCGTTAATTAGATGCATACCGAGGACAATGACCCTGATGTTGATGTGTTTCTGTCCGGACTTGTTCTTGGCCGTGATGGTGTAACGTCCGGAGTGAGTCCTCAGACTGACGGGGATGGTCACAACAGACGTGGTGTCTGTAGACTCCACCTGAGCAGGTGAAAACATCAAATATGGTTGCAGATATGTGAAAAATGAGCCGTGCTGAGACAGTCTGAGCTTCTGTGACCACCTCACCTCCGAGTCCACAGGAAGCGTGTGCAGTTTCTTCTTCTTGTGCGTCTTGGCTTTGCCCTCAAAGTCCCAGGTCACTTTGGGAACAGGGCGGCCTTTGACGGTGACAGGGATTCTGACCGGATCTCCGGCACGGATACCAACCAGGTCATCGGCCATCACATCGAGTGTGATGAAAGGCGGAACTGTCGAGAAGAAAACAAAGACATGATTGAAGGAAGACGTCGATACTCTCATGTCCACTTACTGCTCCGAGACTTACGCTGGACGTCCTGAATCAGAACTTCGGTGGTGCGAGGGCTCGGGTCGGACTCTCCAATGTCGTTGACGGCGATGACCCTGAAGCGGTAGCGCTTCAGCTCACGGAGGCTGGGCACGGTGAACTCTGTGGTGGGATGCAAGCTGTCGATATCGTTGATCTTCTTCCAGTCTGATGAGCCCTCATCTTGGATCTGGATAATGTAGCCCTTGATCGGGCTTCCTCCGTCACTCTCAGGGGGCTTCCAGGACAGCGTGACGCTGTGCTTGGTCTTATCAGCAATCTCAGGAGCGGCGGGCATGCTGGGAGGAGCTGGAGGGAGCAGCAGGACACGTTAGGACACGTCCATCTATTGTCCCACGAAAAGAAACCTTGGTAAAGATTCACTCACTGATGGGATCGACGGCGAAGGCTGAGTCAGACGGGGAACTGAACGGTCCAGTTCCTGCCGAGTTACAGGCAGCAACCCTGAACTCATACTCCGTTCCTTCAAACAGTCGAGTCACCTGGAGGGTAGAGAGGATGAGGACATTAAATATGGTATGTCTAAGGAACGTTTACTGTGGCCTTCAGTTGAAGATGAATGGTTTAGACAGACTCAAATCAAACCTTCTAAAAGAGAGGACTGCAAAAGTTTAAATTTTTTCCCATCAAAAATGTTTCTCTTTCAGTTAGATTTTAGTAAATAGGTGAAAAAGCTGAGTTCATATTAAAATTAAATATTTTCCAGATTGGAAAGTTATTTAGATTTTGAGTTGATGGTAATTAACAGTTAGCTTTGGGAATTTTCAGTTCCCACAATGGTTAGGTTCAGGTATCTGTGGTTGGCTTTAGGAATCTTCGGTTCCTGCAACTAATAATTAGATCTGGGAATCTTTGGTTCCTACAGCTAATGGTTAATTTTAGGAATCTTCAGGCTAACTAGAGGAATCTTCAGTTCTTACGGCGAATGATTAGGTTCAGGTACTGTATCTGTAGTTCTTCCAGCCAACGGTTGGCTTTAAGAATCGTCAGTTCCTACAGCTACTGGTTAATTTGAGGAATTTTCAATTCCCACAGCTAATGATTAGGTTCAGGTATCTGTGATTCTTACAACTTATGGTTGGTTTTAGGAATTTTAAGTTCCTACAACTAACAATTAGCTCTGGGAATCTTTGGTTCTTACAGCTAATGGTTAACTATAGGAATCTTCAGTTCCTACACCTAATGATTAGGTTCAGGTGTCTGTGGTTCTTACAGCCAATGGTTGGCTTTAGGAATCTTCAGTTCCTCCAACTAACGGTTAATTTTAGGAATCTTCAGTTCCTCCAACTAACGGTTAATTTTAGGAATCTTCTGTTCCTACAACTAACGATTATTTCTGGGAATCTTCAGTTCCTACAGCTAATGGTTAATTTTAGGAATCTTCAGGTCCTACAGCTAATGGTTAACTACAGGAATTTTAGCTCCTTCAGCTAATGGCTAGATTCATCTGTGGTTCTTACAGCTAACAGTTGGCTTTAGGAATCTTCAGTTCCTACAACTAACAATTAGCTCTGGGAACCTTTGGTTCCTACAGCTAATGGTAAAGTATAGAGATCTTCAGTTCCTTCAGCTAATAGGATAAAATAATTAGCAGCTCATCACATCAAGATGGTACTTTTCTTGTGCTAATAGGAAGCTGAAGCTCCAGCAGCTCACCTGATACTCCCATCCTTTCGTGCCACGCTTGGTGACTGGCATCTTATTAACTTTAGCCCAGTAGCTAGTGCCTCTCTCCCTCTTTTCCAGCCAGTAGCCGATGATCATGGAGCCACCTGTGTCTCTGGGGGTTCCCAAGTCAAAGTCATGGAGGTCTTTGAATATTCTGCAATTGTGGGTTTCTCTGGTGGACCAGGAAGGCTGAACGGATCTGTGATCTGGATTTCCTCTGTTGTGCAGGGGTCAGATTTACCATAGCGGTTCTCGGCTCTAACCTGGAACAGGTAGGTCTTATTGGTGTCCAAGTTCCACATCTGCAAAAAGGAATGGCAAGGAATTATTCCGGGAGTCTCTGGAATCACACAGACTCAATTTTGTTGTTACTGATACAGAAACGTACGCCATATTTCTTCTCAACAATGCTGTTGGTGACCTCCTCCCACTGTGGCTCAGGAGGAGCCTCCTCCCCCTCTTCCAACTCGGGATAGTCTTTTATCACTTCCTTCCTCTCAACAATGTAATTGGTCAGCTCGCTGCCGCCATCGTCAATGGGCGGCTCCCAGTTCAAGTAGCAAGACTCTGCCCTGATGTTGGATACGGTCAAGTTTCTGGGTGGGGTTGGTCGGTCTGATGGGAGAACAAGGATTTGGTCAGGACACAAACATGGTGCAACATGTCTGCGTCTTCATCTTGAGTAAGAGTTTATTCAAAAGGGACAGTGCATATTAATGAACAATTAATGAACTTTAGTCTTGCAGCGTGTCTGTGCGTGTTTTTCAACTCACCCAGTACCATGATGAAGACTGTGTGTTTGGCTGAACCCATGTTGTTGGACGCAGAGACAGTATAACTACCACGGTCCCGCCTGTTGACAGCTGGGATGGTCAGCTTGGTCTTTGCGTTCATCCTGCCGGTCACCTCCGTCTCCATCAGCAGGGTCTCGGTGGGCTTCTCCATCACTACATCATCCTTGGACCACTCAATCTTTGGGATGGGGAGTCCAATGATGTCAGCGGGGATCTCAACAGGCTCACCCTTCCTCACCGTAATGCAGTCAACCTTGAACTGCTTCAGCATGTGAATCTCAGGACCCACTGAGAAGAACAGCAGAAAAAACACTCAGTACAAGGCAATACATTCTGAGCATCCTTAAGTTTGAACTGTCTTGTTAGTGATTCGGATACTGAGTAAATGCAACCATGCCTGTTCATCCTATAGTGTTCACAACATTTACATAAACAGAGAAAGTTCAAATCTCCCCTCACAGAGAACAAAATTCTAAAAGAAGTAAAAAACAAACAAACACACAAAAAAGTTAACTAAAAATTTAATCAAAATTGGGAATTTTCAGTTCAAACGTCTAAAAGTTAACCCTGGAATTCTTAAGTTCCTGAAGCTGACAATTAGCTGGGAAAATCTGCCGTTCCCACAGCTGACTGTTATCCTGGGGAATCTTCAGTTCCCACAGATGACTGTTAGCTGGGGTCAATCTTCCTTTGAAATGGCTAAAAGAAATAAAAGGACTCCAATATCTTTACTTCTCACAGCTAATTGTCAGTCACTGACAACAAAAATGCCAGCCATCAGCTCACGTTATTTTTTGACAGACTTCTGTGGTGAAAATGCCCAGAACTTATGATAAGCAGTCTTGACAGTACTGGTGCTACTGTGCTCCCTCCTAAATGCTTGTTTTAAAAGGACTTTTAGGATTTTCAGGACTGTGTCTATCAAATGAAGTATCTTAACAGGCAGTAACTGCATGAGGAATCCCACTATTTGGCCTCACCTTCATCATCCTGGATGACAACAGTCATTGGAATGGATGGCTCACTCTCTCCGATAAGATTGGCACACTTGATTCTGAACTCGTACATCCAGGCCTCTTCCAGTCCTTCTACCGTCAACGTCATGTTGGGGCAAATCTCTGTGTTACAGGGCTCAAAGGCCTGCTGGTCTTGCCTCTTTTTCTCAACAAAGTATCCAATGACTGGGCTGCCGCCATCGTTGCGAGGTGGTTTCCAGGCCAGTGTGATGGAGCTCTTGGTACGCTCCGTGTAGTGGAATTTCTCAGGATATGACGGTGGGCCTATGCAAGTACCAAACCGTTAGTTTCAGGCACAGATCTGATGTTTAAGTCTCCTGAAAGTAAAACCAGTCAGCACTCACCCTGTGGGTCCACTGCCTTGATGGGTCCAAGCTCCACAGGTGGGCCCATGCCATACTTGTTCTTGGCGATGACACGGAAGAAGTACTCCTGTCCCTCCATGATGCCCACACACTCACACTTGGATGAGGCGGTTTCAACCGGTTGCCTCCATGTGTGCATCTTGGCATCCCTACGTTCTACAATGAAGCCGGTTAGGTCGCTGCCTCCGTCATCTTCAGGGTCATCCCAGTTCAGGAAGATCATCTTGCGCGTAACAACGACCGGCTTGAGGTCTGTGACGGGTCCAGGGACATCTGACGGTAAAGCAAATCAAAGTGTGACACTGCTCAGCATCATCTTCATCTGAGTGGCATCAGTTAATCCCAGCTGAACTGGAAGCGTTAATGACAACTGCCTCCTGGATTCTTCACTCACCCATTACTTCCACTCTGGTCCATGCAGACTTGGTGCCGCTGGGGTTGCAAGCAGAGATCTGGTATTTGCCACAGTCCTTCCTTTGGACGCTCTTGATTGCGACGACGCTATCATTGCCCTCGCTGAGGATCTCCACACGGTCTTTCTCAGGTTTATTGTCATCCTTAGTCCAGCTGATGGATGGGTAGGGTTTACCTGTGACTGTTGCAGGTACGCGGAGGTTTTCTCCAGCTCTGATGATAACGCCATTCTTGACAGATAGGTCCAGTTCAATCACTGGCACCTCTGTGGACAGCAGCCAGTAACCAGAGAAAGACGGAGACCATAAATAAGACAATTAGACATAAATCTACAGGGAAATAACCAACATTTGACCAAAAGAGACATATTTTTGGGCTGGTTGAGGCAGGGTTGGGGTTATGGTGGGTTGGGTTAGGTCTGATTGGGTTGGAGTTGGGTTGGGTTTTGTTGGTTGGTTGGTTGGGGTTGGGTTGGGTTGGGTTGGGTTTAGTTGGGTCGGGTTGAGTTTGGTTAGCTCTGATTGGGTTAGGTTTGGTTGGATTGAGGTTAGGGTTCTGTCTCATCTTTTCCAGCTGACCTGCAGGATTCCGGACGAACACGGACTCAGTAAATCCAGGCGTTCCTTCTCCTGCAGCATTGCAGGCTATGACCCTGACCAAGTACTTTGCTCCTTCACGGACTCCATAGACAGTGAAGGCCCGGTTCTTCCAGGGACGTTCTGTTGACCTGGACCAGTCCTTGGTCCCAGCAATAACCTGAAGAATCACCAGAACATTAAGAAACATCAGACTAGACTGAAATGAAGACAGTTTAAGGTTCCACTATGACACTTGCAGCTATAAAAAGTAGGATAAGCTCTGACCTTATCCACGTGGTATCCCAAAACCTCCCCGCCACCATTGTCGACAGGTGGATCCCATTCCACATCGATGGAGTGGTCAGTGGTCGAGACCACGCGGGCAACAGGAGGTCCAGGAGGCACTGAAGAGTAGGAGTTAAAAACAAACTGAAGTGTTTGGGAAAGCAGACTTTTTAAAACTGAACTACCCTGACAAACGTGATATCTAATCACTGATTGGAGGATTCATCAGGGTTTACATACAAATCGGAGCCTGGGCCGTCTTGGGCTCTGAGGGGATGCTGAACTTTCCGGGCCCAGCCTGGTTTTCAGCGGCCACCCTGAAGATGTAAGTCAGCCCCTCCAGCAGACCCTCGGCGTTCAGCTCAGTGTCTGGGGCAAGGTTCCTGAAAATCAGGACAGGGGAATATCAGCGACCACACACTAGATACAGCATGTACAAATGAAGAGAAGTCAGCTGTTTTGTTTGCTGCTAACCTGTTGACACGCGCCCAGTGAGAGCTGTTGATTTCGCGGCGCTCCACCCAGTATCCCAGGATGGGGTTCCCATTGTCGTTTGGTTCGTTCCAGGTGACCAACATGCTGCTGGCTGTGATGTCCTCAATCTGAGGCTTTTCAGGAGGTTCAGGAGGTTCTGTAGACAACAGGGGACAACAGAAACCGCTGAGTGTGGCAGGTTTCACGGTGTCGTCTTATTTAAATGTACTTTGCACATAATAAAATCCATGGTTGGTACTTAATAAAAGTTAATTAACCCTTAAACCTCAAAACATTTTCTTAATTTTAATCCCAATCAGCATCCAGACATTATGTTCCAGCTTCAGTTGTCAGATTATGGGGATAAAATGAATGTATCAATAGATATAGCACCATAAATGCCAACCAGAACCAGAAACCAGAATTTAATCGTGATCTTTTTATGATGAAAATGGGATAAATAATGGTGTTATCTTGGATCATTGTGGATTAACCAGATAGTCTCTGAATAAACACAACATTCATTGGCTGGATTGTAAGCTCCTGGATAGGATAGAAATGCTGGAAAACTTCTGTAGATCATCTTAAGTGTTAAACATCCATCACATTTTACCCCCCAGAGTTACGCACTACTGGTCCTGAGGTAGTGATGATGATGGAAGAGATGGACCTCAGAGAGATCCAGTTTTAAGGGTTAACAAACCAATGAAGGACATGTAGTGTTGGTAAAAGCATACCAACAAGAGCTCTTAAATATATAAACGTGAAGATACCGAAAGGATTCTTAGCGACGACTGGTTTGGAGATGCAGGGTTGACCGGGGCCGAACTTGTTCTCGGCTACCACCCTGAAGATGTACTCCTTCTTCTCGATGAGTTTGGGCACCACGTAGCGGCACCCCCTCAGTGTGGAGGTGACGCTGCTCCAGCCAAACTCTATTTTGGAGTTGTCCTTCTTTTCCAGGGTGTAGTTCAGGATCTCGCTGCCACCATCGTCCAGAGGAGGATCCCACTTACAGATGACGGAGTTCTTCCTCACCTCCTCGAACCTGAAGTTGATTGGAGGACCGGGAGTATCTGCAGACAGAGACCATTTTCAGACCCTGCGGATTTTGAATTGTGGTTAAGCAGTAAAAGCTTAATGACTTGCTCTGGATCTCTTACCGAGCACGTTGACCTCGCACGTTGCCGAGGCGATGCCGTGGTCGTTCTCAACCTTCACCATGTAGACGCCGTGATCGGGGCGGACCGAGTCCCTGATGACGATGGAGGACACGCCCCTGTGTTTGTTATCAATGGTCAGACGCTCGTTTATGGTCGGATAGTCGGGTTCCTCCATCTCTGGCTCTGCAGCTGCCTCCTCTGGCTTTTTCTCCTCCTCTTTCTTCTCCTCTCCTTCTTTCTTCACCTCTCCCTCCTTCACCTCTCCCTCCTTCTTCTCTTCTTTCTTCTCCTCTTTCTTTTCTGCTTCTCCCTCCTCCTTCGGCTCTCCTTCTTTCTTCTCCCCTTCCTTCTTCTCCTCCTCCTTCTTCTCCACCTTCTTCTTCAGGGGTTTTTCTGGCCTCTTGCGAAGCGCCTCGGGCCGGATCACCTGGTTGTTCCAGTACCAGGTGATCTGAGGGTACGGTGAGCCGGAGATGTTGGCGTCCAGGCAGATCTCGCAGCCTTTCTTCACGCTGAGGCCGGACTGCAGGCTGCCGCTCAGGAACACCTTCGGAGGATCTGAGATGGCAGGAAAATGGAAAATGAACACAGGTTGTCTGAGCAGGCACCAGCCGCATCACGTAGGAGGAAACTGTTCTTACCGATGGCATCCGAGGCCTTAACGAACGGTGATCCGCGCGAAGGCTCGCTGACGCCGGCGGCATTTTCCGCTTTGACTCGGAAGGAGTAACTCTTCCCCTCTGTCAGCCCTCTGACCGTGTAGGACAGGACCGGCACCAGGAAGTCGTTGCACCTCTCCCACTTGTCCTCGCCCTTCTGCTGCCTCTCCAGGATGTAGCCCATGATCTTAGCACCGCCGTCGTACATGGGAGGCTTCCAGGTCAGAGTGATGGTGCTGGATGTGGGGTTGTGGGTCTCCACGTCCACCGGTGCGTCAGGAGCATCTGGAACCACAGGATGGTTTCAGCTTTTTCTCTTATAATACAAGGTGTCAAATGATAAAATAGTCAAAATAAATAAATAATGAATAAGAATAAGAATAAGAATATATATAATGGTATGGTAGTATCTAATACCTGCTAGTATCTGAAATATGGTAGTACCTAATATCTGCTAGTATCTGATACATGGTAGTATCTAATACCTGCTAGTATCTGATATATGGTAGTACCTAATATCTGCTAGTATTTGATACATGGTAGTTTTTAACTGCTAGTATCTGATATATGCTAGTACCTAATATCTGGTAGTATCTGATATATGCTAGTACCTAATATCTGGTAGTATCTGATACATGGTAGTTTCTAATACCTGCTAGTATCTGATACATGGTAGTATCTAATACCTGCTAGTATCTGATATATGCTAGTACCTAATATCTGGTAGTATCTGATACATGGTAGTATCTAATACTTGCTAGTATCTGATATATGGTAGTACCTAATATCTGCTAGTATCTGATATATGGTAGTATCTAATACCTGCTAGTATCTGATATATGGTAGTACCTAATATCTGCTAGTATCTGATACATGGTAGTATCTAATACCTGCTAGTATCTGATACATGGTAGTATCTAATACCTGCTAGTATCTGATATATGCTAGTACCTAATATCTGGTTGTATCTGATACATGGTAGTATCTAATACTTGCTAGTATCTGATATATAGTAGTATCTAATACCTGCTAGTATCTGATATATGGTAGTATCTAATACCTGCTAGTATCTGATATATGGTAGTACCTAATATCTGCTAGTATCTGATACATGGTAGTATCTAATACCTGCTAGTATCTGATATATGGTAGTACCTAATATCTGCTAGTATCTGATACATGGTAGTATCTAATACCTGCTAGTATCTGATATATGGTAGTACCTAATATCTGCTAGTATCTGATACATGGTAGTATCTAATATCTGCTAGTATCTGATATATAGTAGTATCTAATACCTGCTAGTATCTGATATATGGTAGTACCTAATATCTGGTAGTATCTGATACATGGTAGTATCTATAATGCCTGCTAGTATCTGATATATGGTAGTACCTAATACCTGCTAGTATCTGATACATGGTAGTACCTAATATCTGGTAGTATCTGATACATGGTAGCACCTAATACCTGCTAGTATCTGATACATGGTAGTACCTAATATCTGGTAGTATCTGATACATGGTAGTATCTATAATGCCTGCTAGTATCTGATATATGGTAGTACCTAATACCTGCTAGTATCTGATACATGGTAGTACCTAATATCTGCTAGTATCTGATATATGGTAGTACCTAATATCTGCTAGTATCTGATACATGGTAGTATCTAATACCTGCTAGTATCTGATATATGCTAGTACTTAATATCTGGTAGTATCTGATATATGCTAGTACCTAATATCTGGTAGTATCTGATACATGGTAGTTTCTAATACCTGCTAGTATCTGATACATGGTAGTATCTAATACCTGCTAGTATCTGATATATGCTAGTACCTAATATCTGGTAGTATCTGATACATGGTAGTATCTAATACTTGCTAGTATCTGATATATGCTAGTACCTAATATCTGCTAGTATCTGATATATGGTAGTATCTAATACCTGCTAGTATCTGATATATGGTAGTACCTAATATCTGCTAGTATCTGATACATGGTAGTATCTAATACCTGCTAGTATCTGATACATGGTAGTATCTAATACCTGCTAGTATCTGATATATGCTAGTACCTAATATCTGGTAGTATCTGATACATGGTAGTATCTAATACTTGCTAGTATCTGATCTATAGTAGTATCTAATACCTGCTAGTATCTGATATATGGTAGTATCTAATACCTGCTAGTATCTGATATATGGTAGTACCTAATATCTGCTAGTATCTGATACATGGTAGTATCTAATACCTGCTAGTATCTGATATATGGTAGTACCTAATATCTGCTAGTATCTGATATATGGTAGTATCTAATACCTGCTAGTATCTGATATATGCTAGTACCTAATATCTGGTAGTATCTGATACATGGTAGTATCTAATACTTGCTAGTATCTGATATATAGTAGTATCTAATACCTGCTAGTATCTGATATATGGTAGTACCTAATACCTGCTAGTATCTGATACATGGTAGTACCTAATATCTGGTAGTATCTGATACATGGTAGTACCTAATACCTGCTAGTATCTGATACATGGTAGTACCTAATATCTGGTAGTATCTGATACATGGTAGTATCTATAATGCCTGCTAGTATCTGATATATGGTAGTACCTAATACCTGCTAGTATCTGATACATGGTAGTACCTAATATCTGCTAGTATCTGATATCTAGCAGCCAGATGTCCAAAATGAACTCCTCTGGCTGAGTTAAAGCTAGTTTGGGATGTTTGGTCTCAGAGCAGAATATAGTTGTATCTCTCAGAATATGAGAGAGACGACCTCATTGTGAAGGTTGTAAAAACTGCCTGGGTGATATTAAGACAAAAGATTGAGCTGAAGCTTAATAAAAGATTTAATCTTTTAAAATTGAAAAAAAAAACATCAATTTGTATTATTTTAATAGGACTTTGTCTTCAGGGACACATTCGGGTCCCAACATAGGGATCCTACAGTCGTCTCAAAGTTATTTATACCCCCAAACTTAAGAAGGAAAAAAATCAGCTGTCACTGAAATAAGCTGAAATTGACAAAAGTCATATGAAAATCATAATATTGATTTTGAATTGTGGTTAAAAATAAATAAATAAAAACGAACAAACAAAAAATAAAACAAGTAAACAAGCATGATGGGGCTCCAAAGCTTAAGTGTTGTTGAGAAACACTTTGAAGCAATCAGGTGTTTTCTGTAACGTCCAATCAGACGTTTTGTTTATTTTTTATATAATTATTATTTTCAACCACAATTCAAAAGTTACATTTTATTTTACTAAAAAGTTACATTTTATTTTACTAAATTATAATTGTAAATTGTAGTTTTTTTATTTATTATTAGTTTCTTTAGTTTCGTAGTAATAATAAATCCTGTAATACAGTAATAAATATAACTGAAATATGGTAATAATAGATACTGTAATATAGTAATAAATGTAATATTCTATTAGACGTAACTGTAATGTAGGAAGAGATGTAACTGTAATATAGTAGTAATAGCTACTGTAATATGGTAATAAATGTGTCATTTAGTAATATTGTGCCAGTAAATTTTTATTCATCATTAGTTTCCTTAGTTTCCTGATATTTGAATTACTATTGTAATTTCGGTCTTTTCTTTAACTGGAGGGTTGAATAATTAGAGGACTGGACATCCTCTCCTCCTCTCATCTGTGATGTCATCCCTCCTCATTAACCAGGAAGTTGTCTCTCTTACGTTTCTGGTCCTCGGCGATGACCGGGTTGCGGAGCTCGATGAACTCCCCTCCTCCGATCTTGTTGACGGCCTGGACTCTGAAGTAGTACTCTCCGTTGGGGATGAGGTCTTTGACGTTCCAGCTGACCTTCTTCTCTCCGGACATCATGTTGACGTACGTCCTCCTGCCGGCCTCGCGCCGCTGCAGACAGAACAAGCTCAGCGTTAAGGTCAGCGTGCGGCTCTGAAGCCGGACATCAAACCCGGCGGACGTCTCAGACCTGCAGGACGTAGTGAATAATGGGGCTGCCGCCGTCGTAGTCTGGAGGATCCCAGGACACCTTGCAGGAGCTCTTGGTGATCTCAGAGGCTACGATCTCTTTGCATGGACCGGGTAGACCTGCGGGAGGAGGACACGGCTGTCAGAGAGCGATCGGTGAGGATGAGGAGGACGAAGCGGAAGCGTGTGATCGGTTACCGATGACTTTGACGTTGATGGTGGCGCTGGCGCTTCCCAGCTTGTTCTCCAGAGTTACTTTGTAGACTCCAGCATCAGGATGAAGGCTGCTGTCAATCTCCAGGTGGCAGGAAGTATACTCCTTCCTGTTGGGAAAACAATCCCATCAGCCACTGCCAGCTGGACCCCAGAGTAGACTACAAACTACAACATGTACAAAACAAAGCTGCCCGAACGAGATTGAAGTGTGACTTCAGGACAAATATAACAATTCATAAGAAGATAAACTGGTCATTAGCCAACGACAGACTTTTATACTCACTGATTGTTATCTGTATTAAAACTACCTCATACTTTATGAACAAACCGTACTTTTAGTGCTGACAATCATGAATCCATAACCAGACATGCAACTGAAGGAAATTTTTGTTTGCCATAAAAATAACTGATATGTATAAAGGCATGAAAGCTGGAATTCACTGCCAAAATGCATTCAACTGACGACTGATTTGAAAAAAATCTAAAATATCATTAATATAATATTCATCAAATGTAGAGGTTTTCATATAAAACATAATTAAAAGAATTATTTACAGAAATTTAGTTATGTATATATATGTATATATATATATATATACACACAACTCACAAACAGTTAGGGATATTTGGTTTAGCCACCATTGTTGTTAGCTTTTCTTTCAAACAGTTGTTTGAGATCGAGGAATAACCAAATCATAATTCCAGTTGAATGTCCAACAATCATGATATAATATCAACAAGGTGTGAACGTTTGAAATTTTCCTTAAATTATAACCGAAAGTTGAATATCCCTAACTTTTTGTGAGTAGTGTATATATGTTTATGTATTATATATATATATATATATATATATATATATATATATATATATATATATGTATAGACACACACATATATATATATATATATATTTATATATATATATATATATATATATGAAATTAAATGACCTTATTACTCACTTTATTCATCCCAGGAGGGAAATTCTGTCTTCTTGTTTTTTTTTCAAACAATATACCATATTTACAACATAAAAATAATAAGTATAAAAAACTAACAGTACAACAATAATGAACTCATCAGTCAGTCTTGTTCTTCAGGGTGATGGCTGCTGGTAGGAATGAAATTCTGTATCTCTCCGTATATATATATACACATATATATGTGTGTGTATATACATATTGTAGATATGTGTAACAGCAAAGTGTAAATTAGAGTGTGTATTAGAAAATATATGTATTATAGAGAATTGTTTATATGATAGGATGTATAGTGTTGTGGTTTAAAAATGTGTATGAACATGAATGTACATGTAAATACAGAATATGAGTGGATGTAAAGAAGAATGTAATCGGAACGACAAAGGTAAAATGAACTGGACAGATGACATGGTTCTATGACTGAGAGGAAGTACAAAGTCTTTCTGACTTGCTGTGTTTTATAGTTTGGTTTTGATTATTTCTTATATTTTGGGGGGGGGTTTAGTTATTTTTGGTATATATATATATTTTTTCTAATGTTCATATCGATTTTTGTTAGACCCCAGGAAGCCCCATTAGCTGTAGCTACAGCTAATGGAGATCTTAAATAAACTGACCTAAACTAAACTGGTTCAGTCCCAGACCAGTTTCACTGACCTGAACCCGACGCGCTCGTCGGCCTTCAGCTCCTTGCCATCTTTGTGCCAGGTGATCTTGGGTGAGGGGACGGCTCTGAATGGAACCGGGATGTGGAGCTTCTCTGTCTCCACGACGACCAGGTCCAGAGTCTGGAACTCCAGCGTGGGGTTACCTGGAACCACAAAGATAAGAACTGAGCTCTGCAGGAGAGGCGTGGCTGTCAAAGAGGACAAAGACGGATGCTGTCCACGTCCTTACAGTCTGAGTCTTTGGCGAAGACGTTCTCGGAGATGTCGGAGGGCTCGCTGACTCCCACGGAGTTGATGGCCCTCACCCTCAGGATGTACTCCTTCTCGGGGACGATGCCCTCCTCCACGCGGAACTTCAGCTCCTTTACTGGACGCGAGTTGACCCGCATCCACTTCTCCGTCCCAGCCTCACACATCTCGATATGGTACCCGCGGACGGGGGAGCCGCCGTCCTGCTGCGGGGGTTTCCAGGCGATGGACAGGAACTCCCGGCTGGCCCCGGTCACGTGCAGCTCGATGGGCGGAGACGGGGCGCCTGGACGGGGACGGACAGACGCTTCAGACTCTGGACGCGACACTGAAGCTGTGTTCTGAATCTAAGACGGGTTTGGAACCGTGACTGGACAAACCTGTCGGATCCTCGATGGTGAGGATCTCGGTGGGCTCGCTGGGGTGTCCGACGCCGGCCTCGTTCTCGGCCCGGACCTGGAACTGGACTTCTGTTCCCTCAATGACGTCCGTTACTCTGTACTTACAGTCTGGACCCGAAGTTTTCCCACATTTCACCCAGCGCGTTCCAAGTTTTTCCTTCTTCTCAATGGAATACCTGCAGGGAGGAGAGGTGATGTCAGAGCTTTACATCTACATCAGGGGTGTCAGATACGCAGCCCAGAGGCCAAAACCAGACCCCCACAGGGTCCAGTCTGGTCAGAGGGTCCGGTCTAGTCCACAGGAAAACGAGACAATAGCATGGCCGATATTAACCATAATATTCTAATAAAAGTAACTGTAGTGTAGTAATAAATGTAACTGATACAGTAATAACGGTAACTGTAATAAAGTAATAATAGTAACTGTTATATAGTAATAAATGTAACTGTAGTATAGTAATAAATGTAACTGATATAGTAACAATAACTGTGATATCGTAATAATAGATACTGTAATATAGTAATTAATTAAGTGTAATCCTCATGTGTCCAGGTGAGGTTTTGTGTTGTCTGTTTAAATGTAAAACATCTCCAGGTCAGGAGGAGAACTACTTCTTTCTACTTGTTCTACTTCAGATTTTATAAATATGTAAATGAAGTCAAATATTGTTGAAACATATTTTTCTCCGGAAATTTCAGAAAGCCAAACCTGAGGATTGGTCTGCCGCCATCATTCTTGGGTGCCTCCCACAGCAGGTCCACGTATCTCTTGGTCACGCCGGTGACCTCCAGGGCGTACGGCGGTCCGGGCGTAGCTGCAACAGAACAACATGGTCATCAGACGTGGGCGTTCCTCTCTGCCGCTGACTGAAGCGACTGCTGTCCGGCTTACTGAAGGTGTCTTTGGCCAACACCGAGTCCTCCAGCTCGCAGAACGGTCCCATGCCCACGGCGTTCTCAGCAGCGACGCGGAACACGTAGAGCGAGCCTTCGTTGAGCGGCGACACGGTGTTCTTCAGCTCCTTGACAGTGGTGTCCACGGTCTGCCAGCCTTTACGCCTGACGTCGCGCTTCTCCACCACGTAGTTGGTGATCTTTGATCCGCCGTCGCGCTCGGGAGCCGTCCACTTCAGGTCGGCGCTGTTCCTGTTGATGTTGATGACCTCCAACCAGCGAGGGGCGGACGGAGGATCTGAGGAGGACAAAGCAGAGGTCCTCATCCTGACTCCAGCTGATGGATCACCTGGTTAACTGCTGCTCATCATCACTGGTTCCTGACATACTTGTTTACCAGACTGTTTCTGCTGGTGAATGTTTGATGTGTCGCTCATTCTTATGCTGTAACACAAATCATCTCAACACGTCTGCTTCCTGGAGGTGGTCTGAGAAATAATCTGGATCTTTGAATTCGGTTCCTCCAACCTGAGAAGCCTCGAGGCTGCCAGTGTCCTCGTTTACTGAACAAACACATAAATCTGCTCGTTTCTGACCCAACATGTCTGGTCCGGTCTGTCCAGCACTGTCCCAGAAGTCTCCTGGTTAGTCCAGATCCAGTTTTGCCAACCGAAGCCATGCTGAAACCCTTCCCAAGCCATACTGGTTCATACTGGTTCATACTGGTTCATACTGTTTATACTGGTTCAGTCTTTTTCTGACTGGACTGTAATGAACTTTAACATATAACATGCTGACTGAGACCTGGAGAGTCTGAGATGGAGATCTAGGGTCTGACTGAGGTCTGGAGCATCTGAGATGGAGATCTGCGGTCTGCTGAGACCTGGAGAGTCTGAGATGGAGATCTGCGGTCTGACTGAGACCTGGAGAGTCTGAGATGGAGGTCTGGGGTCTGACTAAGGTCTGGAAAGTCTGAGATGGAGATCTAGGGTCTGACTAAGGTCTGGTGCATCTGAGATGGAGATCTGCAGTCTGACTGAGACCTGGAGAGTCTGAGATGGAGGTCTGGGGTCTGACTAAGGTCTGGAAAGTCTGAGATGGAGATCTAGGGTCTGACTAAGGTCTGGTGCATCTGAGATGGAGATCTGCAGTCTGACTGAGACCTGGAGAGTCTGAGATGGAGGTCTGGGGTCTGACTAAGGTCTGGAGAGTCTGAGATGGAGATCTGGGGTCTGACTGAGACCTGGAGAGTCTGAGATGGAGGTCTGGAGAGTCTGAGATGGAGATCTGGGGTCTGACTAAGGTCTGGAGAGTCTGAGATGGAGATCTAGGGTCTGACTGAGGTCTGGAGCATCTGAGATGGAGATCTGCGGTCTGACTGAGACCTGGAGAGTCTGAGATGGAGATCTGGGGTCTGACTAAGGTCTGGAGAGTCTGAGATGGAGATCTGGGGTCTGACTAAGGTCTGGAGAGTCTGAGATGGAGATCTGGGGTCTGACTGAGGGGTTTTTCCTTGCTCTGAACTTGCTGGGAATACTGGGAGCTATCTGGGATGTCTTCTACCTCCTCTTGCTCTGCTCCCTCAGCCTGGAACAGGGTACAGCAGGATCTAAAGCACCCACATGGATCCCATTGGGAGAATTTAAAGCTACGCTCAGGGGACAGAAGAAAGCATCTTTATACTGATCTTGTTTTTAGTGTGTTGTCATTTATTTCTTAAGATGTAAGCAGCCTTTTGCCTTTAAATGAAGCCTATACTCGACATTGGCAGCACCGTCTGTCGCGGTAAATAAATGTTCCTTCTTAACGAGGCTGCTTGTCTCAAAAGGACCACCTGTATAAATAAAGGCTGAATAAAACTTTTGACTAATCTTTCTCTCTGTAGCATGATGGACTCCAAATAGTCATGAAATGACCCAATAACCTTCCAGACTGATGTCAGTGTTGACTGTCTTGGGACACATCTTTCCTCAGATAACGATCCATCATTTGAAGAACCAGATTATTTTCATTGTTTCCTGATAGATTGGAACTGAAGGACTGATGTTCTGTTTCATCATGTCAGACGAGGTCTAATCTTGGTTGTGTGTGTGTGCACAGACTCAGGACCAGTGTTTCTTACTCAGTCTCTCCTTGCAGAGAACCGGCTCGCTGGGCTCGCTGGGTTCGCTCTCGCCGGCCACGTTCAAGGCTCGCACCCTGAACGAGTACTCCTGCTTCTCCATCAGGCCCTTCAGGAAATACTCCAGCAGATTGATGTTCTCTGCCACGCGGATCCAGTCCATGGTTCCGCTTTTCAGCATCTCAATGACGTAGCCGTCGATCTTTGCTCCGCCGTCATGCTCTGGTTTGGTCCACATCAGGAAGCAGGAGGTCTTGGCAACGTCCTTCACTGAAGGCTTGCCGGGAGGCCATGGAGGATCTGGAAGAGGAGCGACCGTGATGGTTTAGACTTTCTGAAAGGATTTTAGGCACAGCTATGGTGAGAGGGGAAGCGCTCTGTACCGATGGGATCTTTGATAAGGATGGGATCCGTCTCCTTGCTGGGTTTTCCAGTTCCAGCCAGATTCTCAGCGAGGACTCGGAACTTGTACTTCTTTCTGGTGGGAAGTCCTTTGACTCTGCAGGGAGAAAGAACAACATTAACTACAACTGCAGCAGTTATAAACAAGGTCCGGGCCGCTTCAGGCACTCGTCGTTCTGGATGCGACGCAGTAGGCCAGAGAGGTCATTTTCAGGTGCTTGTATGTATATAAGCCACAACCCCATTGTTACATTACGATGGTGTTGGTAAACCTGACTCGGGAGTACAAGGATATTAGGTCTACCAAATTTTGTCCCTACCTGTTCATTGAGAGAAGTAACCATGTTAGATCAATTGCACCCACATTATTTCCAAAGACTCAGGAAGGCGTTTCCACTCAGGACTCTGAAATTTATCCTCATACATTTCACCACGAGCCAAAGTTGTATATAGATCAGTCAAAAGCCCAGAGAGGAGTTAGCTAATCTGCACTGTAGAAAAAAAAATCAAGGCAGAAATGGATGTGGCCTATAAGGAGATTCAGTTCTATTCAAGGAACCTGTGAATATGACATATACTGTACACTCCCAGTTTGGACACACTTTCCCATTAAACCCAGTAGGAAAGTGCATCCAAACCTTTGACTGGGAGATGTGGTTGGAAACGGACTTGGACCCTGACCCTGTACTGACCTGTAGTTGGTGTCTTTAATGGGCAGCTTGTTGCAGCGTATCCACTTGTCGTGGTCAGGCTCGTATCGCTCCACCCAGTATCCTGTGATGGGACTTCCCCCATCCTCATCTGGCTCGTACCAGTTTAGAGTCAGACCGTCCCTGACGATGTCTGAACCCTCCAGCTTGTAGGGAGCTCCAGGAGTGTCTGAGGAGAAAACAGCCAATGTCAGCTTTCGTTCCGTCCCTGTGACCAACAGTCTGATGGGCCGGTGACCTACCGAAGGGGTATCTGGCGATGATGGGAGCGTGCTCGGCCGAGGGACCGACACCGAACTGGTTCTCAGCAAACACTCTGAAGATGTACTCCTTGAACTTGACCAGCCCCACAGCCTTGTACGTGGTCTGTTTGACAGTGGAGGACAGCCGGTGCCAGATCTCGCTGTCAGTTGCTCGACGCTCCACGATGTAGTTAGTGACCCTGGATCCGCCGTCATCACGAGGAGGATTCCAGGCCAGGAAGCAGGTTTCATTGGTGATCTCAGAGATGTCAAAGGCAGCAGGAGGACCGGGTTTATCTAGTTTTAAGGACATATTTACCATTTATTCCAGCAGACTCTCAGAGACTCCATGTTTTCTCTGATGTTCTCCGGTCTTACCCAGGATGTTGACATCCACGGTAGCGGTGGCGCGCCCACTGCTGTTGGTGGCTTCAATGATGTAGGTGGAGCTGTCATCTCTCTTGGTCTTTGTGACGGTGACAGTGGAGTGTCCTGGCTTGGTGTCGATGGACACCCTGTCGTCGGGTTTAAGGACCAGGTCCGCCTTGGTCCACTTTACGCGGGGTTCTGGCTTACCTTTCACCTCAGCGGGAAGTTCGATCTTGCTGCCGGCGTTGGCGGTCAGACCGGCCAACAGCTTGGCATCCAGCTGGATCTCTGGAGGCTCTGTGGTAGCAGCAAGGACAAGGATGTTTTAGTTTTTTAACTAGCAGGACTCTTTGTCTGGAGTATGAAAAATGTTGCCATCAGGGATACCTTTGGGGTCAACGGCCTGGATCTCATCAGTGGCCTTGCAGGGCCGGCTGGCTCCGAGACGGTTCAGGGCTCTGACTCTGTAGGCGTACCACTGGCCCTCAATCAGACCCGTTACTTGACACTTCAGCTCCTGGACCATGTCTCCACAGGGCTCCCACTTATCTGTTCCTCTCTGGCAGCGCTCCACGTTGTAGCCGCGGATGCCGGTGCCGCCGTCGTACTTGGGCGGCTCCCAGGTCAGGAAGATGCCACTGGCGGACTTGTCTCTCCACTTCAGGTTCTCTGGGGGGTCTGGGACAGCTGTGAGAGGACAGCGATTAGAAGTTTGATGAACATGCAGTCATGACTCTTAAAACTTCACTGTGATTGGATGGGAGGTGAACTGGTGACATCTGATTGGTCGGCAGCTACGACTCACTGGCTGGAGAGGAGACGTTGACGGGTTCGTCGATGTACGCTGGCTCTCCTGGTCCACACTTGTTGCAGGCGGTGACTCTGAACAGGTACTCCTTCCCTTCTACCACGTCAGTGACGGTGAACTCCAGATCCAGGATCCCTGTGACCACCTGAGAGACAGTTTGATACCATCATCATCATCATCATCATTGGGCCACAGGCTTATTGGCAGACTCTGAGATGCAGATACTGATTCTGTACCTTGACCCAGGTCTTGCGGGACACGTCCCGTTTCTCCACCTGATAACCGGTCAGAGGACTTCCTCCGTCGTAATCTGGAGCTTCCCAGCTCAGGTGGACGTGCTGTCGGGTCACCTCCAGAACCTTGAAGTCCTTTGGCGCACTCGGTGCCGCTGCAGACACAAACAGAAACACGATGAAGCAAATGCTGGAGTGAAAATGACGTGTAAGGGTGAGTTTGGGATTTGGGTGGCGTACCAATGACATTGACTTCGATGTCTCCAGAGACCGAGGTGACATCGTTCTCCAGATGCAGGGTGTAGGTGCCTTTGTCAGGGCGGACGCTCGGTGTGACCACCAGCTCTGTGAATGTGGACTTGGTGGTCATAGAGACCCGCTCATCTGCGGTGGTCAGCTCCTTCTCTCCGAACGTCCACTTGGCGACGGGGGTCGGGTATCCGGTGATGGGGACTCTGATGGTGAGAGCTTGAGGGACAATCACCTCAAGTCCATCTTTGAAAGCACTGAGGTCAAAGGTCGGACCGACTGCAGAGGAAACAGACACCATGAAAACCAAAACGGACTTAAACTATTCCCGCCCTGTGGAGAAACTGCTCAGATCTCAGCATCTCACCATGCATGTCGTCTGCTAGCAGAGGTCCGATGGTGTTGGATGGGTCAGAGATTCCAGCAGCGTTTTCAGCAAATATCCTGTAGTTGTATTTGGTTCCATATTTCAGACCAGAAACCTGCAGAAGAAGAAAGTGTTGGAGGCTTGAGCAGAACAAAGAGCTGGAAGTGGATCGGATCGGCTCTGAGGAGGATCCTCACCTTGTAGAAAAGGTCCGGGCAGAGGCGGGCGTTGCAGCGCAGCCACTTGTCAGTGCCGTCCTCGCAGCGCTCGATGATGTATCCAGTGATCATGCTGCCACCGTTCTTCAGAGGGGTCTCCCAGCTGAGTTGCACAGAGTTCTTGTTCTGGTCCTGATAGGTCACATTCAGAGGGGGACTGGGACGCTCTGAATCAGGAACACCATCAAAGTTAATGTCATGAAACTCTCCAACCAGATGAAATGTGTTTGATGAGACGGCACTCACCAATCGGATCCATAATCTTGACGGGCTTTGAGGCAGCGCTGGGTTTTCCAACGCCGGCTTTGTTCTCAGCTTTGACTCTAAAGATGTACTCTTTGTTCTCAATGACATCATTGACGATGGCACTCAGCTCGTCGGCTTTGGCCACTTGGACGGGCGTCCACTTCACCGATGTCCTGTCACGCAGCTCGATGATGTAAGAGGTGATCGGGGAACCTCCGTCGGACACGGGGGGCTCCCAGGACACGGTGCAGCCGAACTTGGTGACGTTTCCCACAATGACGTTCAAAGGAGCATCAGGGACATCTGAAAGGAAGCCAGATCTATAGCTCAGAGTTTCAAACATCACAGAATCTAAACAGAACGTGGTGGCATCTCACAAGGCTCTATGAAGCGGACAAAGATGTTTTTTCTTTTTATTGGAATAATGAAGTAAATCTGTGAGAAGTCTGTTTATCGATTAGATCAATGTCAGATCATAAAGTTCTCATAAAGCAGTAAATGCTGTTCAGTGTGGGAGTGGCTGAGAATGATGTAAATGCACTGTTTGTCCACTAAGTGGAGATCTGACTACATTCAGTCTTCACCGCTGTCGTCTCACTAACTACAGCAGTAAGATAAAGCCAGGCAACACGACGGGGCGGAGCGTGACCACAACTACGTCTATAACAACGTTGCTAGGCAACACTACAGGGATGAGCAGAGCGTGACCACAGCTACGTTTATGACAATGTTGCTAGGCAACGCTATGAGGATGAGCTGAGCATGACCACAGCTACATTTATAACAACTTTGCAAGGCAACGCTACGGGGCTGAACAGAGCTTGACGGCAGCCACGTTTATAACAATGTTGCTAGTCAACATTAGCAACTAGCTCACTCAGCCAGCAAAAGACATTCTTATCTTTTCTTCAGTTCTGTCCCTTCCTCTCATTCTTTTTCTCTCTTCTTCCAATGATGTTTTCTTTGCTGAATCCGCCACGGTTCACATTCAAACCACCCGCTGTGTTAATGTCCATCTGCTAGTGAAACTCGGCTGCATGTCACGCCGCGTCCCGGATGGAAAAGTTGTCTTGTGCGGGAGGTAAAATGAGGATAGTTTCAGAGAGGATCTTACCAAACTTGTTCTTGGCTTGCACAGCTTTGTCAGTTTCTACGAGGGGTCCACTTCCGACCCGGTTACGGGCGCAGACCCTGAACAGGTAGAAGGAATCCTTCTGCAGCCCAGTCACCGTGTATTCGGGGCTCTCTGCATGATCGGTGGCCAATGTCCAGGTCTTCCGCTTCACGTCGCGCCTCTCAACCACGTAGCCGATCACTTTGCTGCCGCCGTCGCTCTCGGGCTCCTCCCACGCCAAGCTGACCTCGCCGTCGGCTGTGTCGACCACCTGCAGGTTCTTCACAGGCCCCGGGACATCTGGGAGAAACATTCATGACGTTAAAGATGGAAGATCAGATGCAGTCGACAAACTGTCACCGTAGCAACAGCACGCTCACCAATGACGTCCAGGCTGATGAAGGCTTCTCCTTCACCATGCTTGTTCTTGATGGTGATCCTGTATCGGCCCTCGTCGGACTTCTTGGGGTCCTTGAGCCGGTACTCTGTGCGGTCGGCTGAGGTGTGGATGTTGTCTTTGGGTAGGCTCAGGTTGTTGTACAGCCAGTCGGCCTCGGCCTTCGGGTAAGCGCTGTAGGGGACGGCCATGACGATGGGCTTCCCAGCATCTGTCACGTAGCTCTGGTCAGTGGTCTTCATCTGAGGAGCAGCTGGACAACCACAAAGAAAAACCTGTTCAGTTTAAGCCCATTTAAAAGTCTGGAAGCAGACTCTGCCCTCAGCTTTGTCTGTCAGGCATCGTACAGACCTGCAGGGATGTAAGAACCACATTTTTACCCACAAACTGACTCCAGGTTTATCTGACAGCAAACCGACTAATGTTGCTGTATTAAAACAGTGAGTTTGGATCTCTGGGAGGTTTCCAGGGAAACGGTTTCTCACCTGCCAGCTCCAGCTTGGCCTTGGCATCCTTGTCTTTGGCAATGACTCTGTACTCTCCCTGGTCTCGTGGTCTGATCTCACAGACCTGCAGCCGGTGGAGTTTCCCTTCACTCATCATCTGGTACTTGTCTCCCTGGACGACCGTCATGTTGTTTCTGAGCCACTTCACTTCCACTCGGTCCTTGTTGAGCTCCACCTCGAACACGACGTCCGAGCCCGGAGGTTCGAACACGTCCTGCGGTGGTCGCACGATCTCCACCGGCGTCTCTGCAGGACAGATGGACAGTTAGGGGTGAGGAGGAACAGACCAGGACCCGGGTCCAACAGATGACACGTACCTTCAACGAAGAGCCTGGCTCTGGATCTCTTCTCGTCCACGCCGCAGGCATATTCACATTCGTCATCAGGTCTGCACTCTTTGATGCGCAACATGCAGGTCTTTCCTTCTCTCATAAACGAGTATCTGGTTACGGAAACAAGAAGAAACGGAGTCTCATGTCAGATCTCCCATCACGGTTCAGGCTGATGTCAGTCCACATCTCTACAACATCAAACGGCCGAGTCCATGTTGTATCCATGGAAACTGTCTCCACTTTCTGGAACCTCCAGGTACAAACAGATACAGTGTTTCCTCTTCCCCTACAGGCCTGGCGGGGCCGCCAGGTCAAACAAATAAGTAAATAAAGCAAATCAATAAGCCAAAATCAGTGAATTCATAAACCAGTAATCATTCCATTAGGAGGCTTCTGTGCAGCGCAACGTGAGTCAACCTGCTTTGTTGCCTGGTAACGATGTGAGTACTGCTTCTGAGAGCGTGGGCAAATATTCTGGGATATATATATATATATATATATATATATATATATATATACATATATTAGGGCTGAAAAAAATAGATTCATTGAAATGTCGTGATATTTTCATATGCTGATTTCACACTGATATTTTAAAATGCAGTACGATCTATTTTACCAACGACATTTCACGAAAACCTGCGTTTCATAACGGAACGACAAAATGTTATGAGATTTCGTTAAGTAAAATAGATAGATACTGCATTTTCAAATATCAATATATTGGCATATGAAAATGACGCAATATTTCAGTGTATTGATATTTTTTCCCACCCCTAATATACACACACACACACACACACACACACACACACACATATATATATATATATATATATATATATATATATATATATATATATATATATATATATATATATATATATATATATATATATATATACCGTAGGTCTACAGTTTTCCTCTACATTATTCACACCCTCCCATTAAAAAAATGGCTAAATTGACAACAGTAATTCAAATAACAGGAAACACAAATAATAATATTTCTGTTGAACCACAATTTTAAAAATCAAATGTCACGATTTTCATAGAATTTTCATGTTTCATTATCAGCTATCGGTATCAGGCTTTAGGAGCTGAAATTGATCGGTACCACCGAGCCTGGAACCCGGAGGTAAGCGGAACCTGGGTGCCGTACCTGGGTCCTTCTCTGATCTCCCTCCCGTTCCGGTACCACTTGACTTCAGCCTTCTCTTTGCTCAGCTGGCAGGTGAACTCGGCGTCCTCGAACTCGGTGATGGTCTGGTCCTTCAGGTGCACGTTGAAGTCTGTGGGCGCCTCGCTGATGATCAGCTCGGCGGTGGACTTGTTGTCTCCGGCCACGGCGGTGTACTCGCCCTCGTCGGCCAGCGTGCAGTCTTTGATGGTCAGCGTGTGCTTGTCTTTGTCGACTCTGTAGACGATGCGCTTGCTAAAGCTGATCTCCTGACCCCCCTTCATCCACTTCAGGGTGGCATTGGGTCTGTTGACCTTGCAGGAGAAGCTGATGGTCTTCTTCTCCTGAGTGTCGATGTCCTCCAGAGGAACCATGATCCTGAGACTCTCCTCTGAGCGAGACAGAGTTACATCAGATTAAAAAGCTGCCTCCGGCTCAGCTGCCTGACTGGAGGCTGACTGTCGGTCCACCCACCTCTGACTGTGAAGTTGCAGGAACTCTTGGCGTGTTCTCCTCTCTGATTGGTCAGAGCGATGCTGTAGTTGGCCTCGTCTCCCTTCTGAGCGTCTCGGATCCTCAAAGAGAAGACATTGTCTCTCTGGACCATCACGTACTTGCTGCTCTCGAACAGCGTCTCTTCGTTCTTCAGCCACTTGGCCTTGGCGCCATCGATGTTCACCTCACAGTTCAGGACCACCTCCTGACCTTCTTTCCCCTCCGTGTCCTTCAGGGGGGTGATGACCTTCAGTCTCTCTGGAGGAAGCAACAGACAACGATGAGTTAACGCGCCTAGTCAGCAAGGTTGTCAGCAAAGTTATTATAGTTCACTAAAACTATCGAAAAAATAAAAAAAATTAATTTTAAAGAAAACATTTTAGTTGACTGAAATAAAAAAATATTTTTTTAAACTTAACTAACTGAAACTGTTTATTGTCTTTACAAAACGAAAATTATTGCAAAAACATCCTCAGTTTTAGTCTTTGTAAATTTATTTAATACATAAGCCTTTTGGGTTGTTCTGAAATATATTTCTATTTAATCTATTTACTTTGCTCTGATTTTGAAAGTTACACCAGACAAATACCTATAATTTACTAAATAAATAAATAAAACTCACACTGAAACTTATAAAACCTAAACGAAAACAAAACATTTTCAAAAAAATAACTAGTAAAAAACTAGCAAACCTGCTAAAAAAAAATTAACTAAAACTAACTGAATTGAAAAACAAAATGTCAAAACTAAATAAAAAACTGAAACTAATTAAAATCCAAAACTATTATAAACATGTTTACAGCAAGGTTTTATCTCCCCTAAACATGTTTATTTCCACTGTTAACATGTTTATTTCTGCTGTTAACATGTTTATTTCTGCTGTGAAGTTGCTCTATTTAACATGGGAGTCTGTGGGGATTTGCTCTTTTTGGAGCCCCTAGTGGATGAAGGGAGAACTACAGTTTTTGGCCAACCCTGAAGTGAACTCACTGTTCTCCAGCGGAGTTTGCCCCTTAGTAAAAACTAAATAAAAACAGGAAAACTAATTAAAACTCTAATAACCTTGGCTGTGAGTGGGCGGGGCTTACCATGCACGGTGAGTTCAGCGCTGGCTCTGGTCGCTCCGATCCGGACCACGTATCCGCCCTCATCTTTGGGTTCGCAGTCCTTGATGACCAGCGTTCGCCTCTTCCCGTCACTCACCATCTGGTACTTGTCTCCCTCTTCCAGCTCCCTGTCGTCCTTCATCCACTTGACGTCAAAGGTTTCCTTGGAGACGGAGCAGGTGAACTCGGCCTTCTGGCCCTCCACCACCTCCTGGTTCTGAGGTCTGGAGATGAACTCAGCCGCCAGTTCTGCAGCACAGAGAGGGTTTCATGTTCTTCAACAGCTTCATAACAGTTGGAATATACACGATGATGTCATCAGGTTTCATCATCATCAGGACAGATGGATCCGTACCGTTAATCTTGAGGTTTGCGGAGGTTTTGATGGTGGGACTCAGCCTGCAGTTGTACTCTCCGGCGTCGTTCATCTTCAGGTCCTGGATGAGGAGGATCCTCCTCTTACCGTCCACGATCTGGTCGTAGCGGCCGCCCTCCGGCAGCTCCTCGTCTCCTTTGTACCAGGTAACATCAGCGCTCGGTTTGGAGACCTCACAGATCAGCCTGACGCTGTCCGTCTCTGTCCCCTCCACGTTGGACAGGTTCTTGGTGAACCTGGCCTCCTCCTCTGCACAGAGAAACGTGAGGTGTGATGGATCTGGAGAAGCACGCTGCCGTGGTCTACGAACCTGCAGGAACTCCTCAGCTGGTAACTTTACACATATTTAACCAGCTGGACTACGACTCAAGAACCAGATTATCTAATCCCGAACCCATCAGAGGCAGAGATGACATAGCAGAGACATATTTTTCATCTCCTGACAGAAACGTCTGAGTTTCTATAAATCGAATAATTTTTAGGGAGCGTTGAAGTCAGACGGTCGGAGCAGAATTATCCCACACCGTGTAAAGTTTGGTTGTGGATACGGGAATCTCAGCCCGCCTCTCGCTGTGATTGGTTAGGAAGTAGGTGTGTAAAATAGGGGTCAATTGTTTCAACTTATTTTCTGATTCATGTTTTCTTACTTGTAAAATATACTTTTATATTCTGATTTGATAAGGTTATTTTCTGATTTGCAAAGTTTATTTTCAGACTCATAAAGTTTCTTTTTTTATTTTGTAAAGCTTATTTTTTTATATGTAGCCTAAAGTTTATTTTCTAATTTATAAAGTTTACTTTCTGACTTTTACAGTTTATTTTCCAATTTATAGTTTATTTTCTGATTCGTAAGGATTATTTTTTACATGTAAATTTTATTTTCTAATTTGTAAAGTTTATTTTCTAATTTGTGAAGTTCATTTTCTAATTTGTGAAGTTTATTTTTGATATGTAACATTTATTTTCTGACTTTTAAAGCACATTTTCTAATTTGTGAAGTTTATTTTCTAATTTGTGAAGTTTATTTTCTGATTCGTAAAGATTTTTTTTGATATGTAACATTTATTTTCTGACTATTAAAGTACATTTTCTAATTGTAAAGTTTATTTTCTAATTTGTGAAGTTTATTTTCTAATTTGTGAAGTTTATTTTTGATATGTAACATTTATTTTCTGACTATTAAAGTACATTTTCTAATTGTAAAGTTTATTTTCTAATTTGTGAAGTTTATTTTCTAATTTGTGAAGTTTATTTTTGATATGTAACATTTATTTTCTGACTATTAAAGTACATTTTCTAATTTGTAAAGTTTATTTTCTAATTTGTAAAGTTTATTTTCTAATTTGTGAAGTTTATTTTCTGACTATTAAAGTACATTTTCTAATTTGTAAAGTTCATTTTCTGATTTGTAAGTTTTATCCTCGATTAGTAAAGTTTATGTTCCGATTTGTTAAGTTTAATTTTTATGTGAAATATTTATTTTCTGATAGTTCAGGTTCTGATATTTGAAGTTTATTCTCTGACATGTAAAATGTATTTGTGTAGCTTTACTTGCAGAATTAATGAGGTCTTTTAGATCTGGTTTGTATCTGTTCCCTGAGTTACTGTCTGGAATATGGAGGGTGTAAGTTTCAAACTCCATCCTAGCTCCACTCTGATTGGCTGAGGGAAGAAGCGTTTGCTGCTGCTGCATAACTCAGCAGCTCAGTCTGAGAAACAAGCGTCTGGCTTCATCGTGGTTGTGTTCTTACCAACAACAGACAGTATGCCGGAGGATTTGGAGGTCTTGGCGTCACATTCGTATTCAGCCTCATCGTCAAACGCAGCCTTGTGAATGATGAGGATGTGTTGGCGACCTTGGGCGATAATTTCATACTTCTTCCCCTTTCTGATTTCACTTCCATCCTTGAACCATTGGACCTGCGAGGCGAGAAGGAAGAGGAGGTCTCAGCGAGGCCGGACAGGGAAGGATGACTGAGGGAAAAGGACAAAACCTGCGCTCACTTTGGCGTCCTCTCTGGAGACTTCACATTCAAACCTGGCGGTTTCCTTCTCTCGGACCTCCACGTCGCGGAGCGGCTTCGAAAACTCGATCTTTGGAGCTGAGGACGGAAAAACAAGGTCCAGGACTCATCCAGACTCGGGGTTCAGTTATTTCCTGACTGGAGCTGCTCTTGTCTGTACTCACGTTCAACGCTGAGGAAGCAGGAGGTTTTGAAGTCTTTGGCGTCACACGTGTATGTCTTGGAGTCGTCCAGGGTGCAATCATGGATGAGCAGAGTTCTCTTGCGGCCATCGACAATGATTTCGTACTTCTTGTTCTTGCGGATCTCCTGTCCGTCCTTTAACCATTGCACTTCTGCGTTCTCTCTGGAAACTTCACACTCCAGGGTGGCGGTGGATTCCTCCTCCACCGTTTGGTCCTCCAGGGGCTTCGTGAACTCCACCGCTGGTTCTGATCACAAAGGACAGCGCTTTCATTTATTCTGGGACTCACTTTCAACTACAAATGACACTCTAAACAATTAGCTGGTGAAGTGGTCTCGCTAGAGTCCGGTAGACCCGGTTCAGTCGCTCTCACCTTTGACGACGAGGGTGGCGTCGGTCTGGAAGTTCTTGGCGGTGAGTTTGACTGGTCCTGCTTCGCTTAGCTGGATGTCCCTCACTGTTGCAGTGTGGACTGTCCCGTCCACCTTCAGCACCACCTGCAGGTTCAACACAATAAGGTTTTCTATCCCTCAGCTTCGTCTGACAGGTTTACTACATTCAGGAAACTCACCTGACGAAGATGTGATGAGTTCAAGTGTCAGTGTGTGTTTGGATTTTAGCTTCTTTGTGAGTCTGGTTTACAGATTTAAAAGATTGCTTAGTCTTTGAGTTCTGATGTCCCAGTTTGGGACAAATTAAGTTAATCTACCAACAATCATCCTCAAAATTATTCATACCCTCCAGTTAAAGAAAAGGATAAATCGACAATAATAATTCAAATAACAAGAAACTATAGAAACTAATTAATAAAAAATTTACAAAATTATAATTCAGTGAAATAAAATATTGCTTTTGAATTGTGGTTGAAAAAAATCATTTAAAAAATACAAACAAATAAAACTGTTCCAGGCACATTAGAGCACCTTTCCCATGAACACTGGACCAAAATAAAGTCTTTTTGAACATCACAGAAAATCTGATTGCAGTGATTGCCTCAAAGTGTTCCTCAACAAAATTTTATCATGCTTGTTTACTTGTTTTATTTTTTATGTGTTTGTTTTTTATATTTCTGTTGAACCACAATTTTTTAAAAAAATTATTTATTATTTTGTCAATTTCAACTTATTTCACTCATGGCTGAATTTTTCCTTCTTTAATTGGAGGGTATGAATTTTGAGGGCGGCTGTATCTATTCATTATTAATCCATCCATCATTGGAACGTTCTGCTTTGTTCCTGAATTAAACCTGTTGGATTTCACCAGTTGAGAAATTTGTAGTTTTCAGCTGAAACAGGAAGTTGTTTCTTTTTCCTTGATTGTTGTCTACCAGTTCGGACATGAAGGTCCAATCCTAAACCGCCCTTACACACTACCCCTACACACTAACCCTCCATTTGCACGTTCCCGAGGATGCTCCGCCATATTAAAGGGGAAGTTCAGGATTTTTGACATAGGGCCTCATTTTGGAGTGAGTCAGGGTTCCTACTTATCAGTGGAGACAGTTTCATCTTATTTCATCTCATATTCTTGTTACCGGTGGTCCCCGATGCTAATGCTAGCATAAGTCAATAAGAATCTGCTAGCCTGTCATTAATAACAATCGTATCCACTCCACTGAACACCCGAGGAAAATCAGTTACAACACAAGACTATCTGTGGAAATGCCGTTTTAACAAAATAACATTACAAATGTTACAAAAAATTGTCTTGCTCTAACACAGTGCTGAGATCCTTACCATCAAAATGTAACGCAATGCGAGGTAAGTTTTGTTTGTAACATTATTTTGTTTACACGGCATTTCCACAGATAGTCTTGTGTTATAACTGATTTGCTTCGGGTGTTTCTGTGGAGTGGATACGATTGTAATTAATGACAGGCTAGCGACCCCTATTGACTTATGCTAGCATTAGCATCGGGGACGTTCCTGGTAGCGTTTCATTGACCAATCGTAAAGTTTTTTGCAGGGGACGCCGGAAACGCTGCCATTTTATTCAAAGCGTGTTCCACGCTGACCTCTGCCTCCCAGAGAAAACATGATTACCCGGTGAGACATCATGTCAGTAAGTCGATTATGATTTGACAACCGTTTGTGGACATGTCTTTTAGTCATGCTGTCTTGCTCATTGTGGGTGTGTGCTGTGTCTTTTGTTTATGTGATTTGCTTTATGAATTTGTGTCTTCTGTCGGCTGTGTTTTGGTCTGTGTTCTGTTTTATTTATGTCATACTTTTTGTATTGTGCATTTTTAATGTGATTGTTATATGGTTCGGTTACATTATTAATAGGCGTTATCTATCTAATATAGAACAATGACATCCAAATGAACAAAGCCCACTTGGTTATAGGCCTAACGTTACGAGTCATCGCTGCAAAGTTTAGCTGATAACTACAAATAGCAGTGTTGCTTATGAACCGACGACATTAAGACATTAGCTGCTCCTGAGACAAGCTAGTCGCTATTATTAATATTGGATTTGGAAACAATAAAGACAAGAGTTATACAGTCACGTTGTCAAATAATAATCAACTTACTGACATAACCTCTCATTGGGTAATCATGTTTTCTATGAAGATTTATTGGCGTTCATTTGGGCTAGCTACTGTTTTTTTTAGCTTACTAATAGCACGTTAGCTCTATGCTGTAAACTCCATCCTAGCTCGTGTAATACACATAACATGAATCAAACGTATGCTTATTAAGATTAATCGACGTTCATTTAGCTACTTGCTTAGCTTACTAATGGTAGCTCTTACTTTCGAGAAAAAAATAGCAAGCGGACATTGCTAACTAGCTAGCGGATGTTGCTGTGTTTAACCCAGATAGTAACCCGGATGCTGTTGGCAAGGGTGGGGAGACGCACGCAAATAAGAAGGGGGGCGTTCCAGTCTCCGAACCGGGAACGCCCATTTGTGTCGGAGCATATTGCCTTTAAGGGCTGGCCCAAACCCAGTAGGGCGACTGGACCATTCAGCCCTTAATCAGCAAGTCTGCTGACTCGCCAGAAGTTTGCAGCGGGTGCAACGGCTAAATGGAGAAGGAAACAACCATTTTCTATGAGTAAGTTCCACACGTGTCCTGCATGTTCGTCAATACTGACAGAAAATCACAAATGGAGTTTGAGGAAAAGAAAGTGACGACAGGTCCGCTGCGGGTTTCCCTCAAACCACTGGCGCTCATGGAAGGGAACGTTTGAGCAGGAAAAGAGGATAATAATTCAAAGAATTGGCACATTAATAATAATGTGTCAGTTATTAATTATTTAGGATCATGATAGTAATAATTTATTTAAAATAAAACCTAACTCTTCACACATGAGTGTGAGTTATGATATCCAAACACATTTATTTGACTCTGGAGTCTTTATGTTGCCACGGCGTCCCGTTCTCATTTATACCCTCCACCTCCAACCAAAGTGCCCTCTACAGCTGCAAGTGTGACGTCATTGGGACTGACCCTTGGTAGTGAAGGGGTGGTGTTAAAATCGAGCCCTGGGTACTGCCTGTCAGGTTTCCAGGCTCAGGAAGAGGCGGTTCTGGGTCGGAAATCGAGCCCTGGGTACTGCCTGTCAGGTTTCCAGGCTCAGGAGGAGGCGGTTCTGGGTCGGTGTTTCCAGTTTTCATCACATCAGGCCTGAACACGGTCTTTCTGGTGAAGCGATGCTCTCCTGTCAGCTGAGCCCTGACAGCTGAAACGTACTTCGGCAGCTGCCTTCCCTCCCAAATTTAAACTGGAAGCCCTCTGACCCCCCACAGATGAGTTTACAGCACACCTCCTGCCTGTCAGAGCGCCCCACACGTAACGCCGATCTTCATCTGGACGAGGCATCAACACAAACGGCTCTGATTCTTCAGTTTAATATCATTTCTGATGATTTCCACCAGCTGGATCAGGATCAGCTGATCAAAACTCGGAGGAGGGATGATAGAGAAACCGAGCCGTTTGGTCCAATCAAACTGCAGGAAAAAGATGCGATGGACAGTTTCCACCAGTAATGACAGGGAAGCGGATTTAACGGGCTGAAATCAGCTGATACGCAGCCGTCTTTTTGTTAAACTCCAGCTTAAAACAGCCAACTTGGCAAAAACTCAAATCTTAGCAAGTATATTTTTTTAATTTCTAGTCAAAATATCTCTTTACACTCAAAATGAGACAAAATCACCTAAAGAGAAACATTTCAGTGAGATATAGGAACTTGTTTTAAGGCAATGCATCTTATTTCAAGAAATCTTATCAAGAAAGTTTTGCTTGTTCTATTGGCAGAAGGTTTTTGCTTGTTACAAATATATATATATATATATATATATATATATATATACATATATAATTTTTTTTTACGTACTTTAAGAGTGGCCAAGTTTTTTTTCCCCTTGAAATAAGCAAGAAATTCTGCCAACAGAACAAGCAGCATTATCTTGATTAGATTTCTTAGAATAAGATGCTTTGCCTTAAAACAAGATATTTATCTCACTGAAATGTTTTTCTTTAGGTAATTTTTTAAAAAGCAATTTGACTTATTACATGCAAAAAAAGCTTGGCGACTTTTAAATAAGTAAAAAGGGGTGGTTGTTGTTTTTTGTTTGTTTTTTTGCTTGTAATAAGCATAAAATCCTGCCAACAGAACAAGCAAAATGTTCTTGATTAGATTTCTTGAAATAAGATGCTTTGTATTAAAATAAGTTCCTGTATTTCACTGAAATGTTTCTATTTAGGTGATTTTGTCTTATATTGAGTGTGATGAGATTTTTTGACTAGAAATGAGAAAAATATACCTTTTATAATTTTTTGCAGTGTAACTCAATGTTTCATTTTCATGTCTGGGTTTGTTGGGGAGTGAAAACAGTCCCTATAGTTTTGTGAATCCTTGTTTTAGGTGAAACATGTTTGGACACCTGTAGCAGAGAAAAGCTGAAGTTTTATTCTGAGATGTGATGAAACGTGTGAAACCCGAGCTATGTTGACTAACACGCAGTAAATCAGACTTACACAACCCGGAGGTCAGGTTTCCTTGCAGGTTCCCGCTTCTCTGCTTGTCTCATATAATGGCAGCATTTCTGCGTTATGTTAGGGTCGGTTTCAGGGCCGACCCTGATTTCACCCTGAAAACAACATTCCTGACCAGCATTTCTGACACTTCCTGAGATTTTGGAGCTGCAGCTGATGGAGGCCTCCTGTTGCCACCTGCCTGCGACCTCGGCCCCGGCAGCAGTTAAAAATAACCGTGGAGAAACGCTGGCGGGGCAGAAAGCCTCTCGCCTGCGTTACTTCAAAACCAGGATCGAATGCTCGGCTGGAATCCTCAACCTCCTGCAGCAGGACCTTATAAGCAGAGAAACCTCAACACTCAAACAAAGGGGGAGGGAAACAAAGGCCTGGACCGGGACCCGGACCAGGCCCGGACTGATGGGTGGACCTGAATGTTAGCGGGTGTTGTGTTTCAGGAAGTGGACCCCTGCTCGGCCAGGTGTGTTTGGACTTACTCTGTCGCTTGGTTCCAGCTTAGTACCCCCCAGGAACCACTCGACAGGGATGTCGTCGAACGACAGCTCGCACTCGAAGGTGGCGGTCTCCCCAGCGGTGACGGTGACATTCTTCAGAGGCCTTGTCAGGCTGATCTCTCGGGCTTTGGATTGGGGAGAAGACATCATTAGTCCCCCCCCCAAACAGGTCAGTAGTTCCGAAAAAAAATCCCCAAAGAGAGCGATGAGGTGGTCAGTAGTCAGTCCTCATGGTGTGGCTGAGGCTGCTGGAAGCCCTGAGGAAGACTGAGGCCCGCCGCCCTGCGACTCAGCATTGGAGCTGCGCTCATTAGCATACGACCTGCTGTCAGACCAACGCGGCCGGCAGAAACCAGTCAGACCCGGGGTCACGGCCCCCCCTCTGCCAATCACCAACACCCTGCTCTGGATAAGGCATGCAGATTCTAAAATAACTGAAGGGTCTGATTGGCCGACAGCCCACGTCTGCCAAAACCAGCGGGGCAAGAATCTGCTCCTGTCAATCAAAGGCCTCCAAATTCCCTTGAAATGGAGAATGTGTCCGGAGTTACCCAACGTTTCACCAGAGTTTGGCGGGCAGCGTTTTCTACAGGTTCTGGTGAGAACCGGGCCAAGCGTGGCTCCGGGGCTCAGAGTATTTACAGCCGGCTGCTTCACATGCCTGAATTACCGCCGCGGACAGAAAGCTGTCAGTCTGACGGCTTTACGGGATTCAGCGGAGAAACTGCACCTGCAGCCACCAGCTGTCATCCCGAAGCTCTTCGACCGGACCGAGGGCTTGGGAGCCGAACCCGGACCTACTGTAACCTACAACCAGCTGAACTGAACCCCAACACAGGGTCGATGCTCATGATCAACACGGATCCGGAACGTTGATGTTCAGTTGTGATTTATCACATTCCTGCGCGCAAAATTCAAACTTGCCACAACAACGCAATCGTTAGTTAATGCCAATTATTAATTTCTTCACATTCAGACACATAATGTGCTCTTTTCAAACACATTCTATGGAAAGTCTAAAGGCCCAAAAATCCCTCTTTTTACAGCGTTTGCTTTTAGTTTTAGTTTTAAAAGTGGTTAAAAACTGGACTTGAACCCCCGCGGATAAATCTTAAACTGATTACTCTGCTTTCTGTCAGAAAGCAACATCACAGCTTTGAATTCAGCCATTTTAACTAAACTGACTTTTAATTTTGCAGGCAGCAGCAGGATGATAACAGTGTTAGCTGCAAATTAAATGATTCAGACAAGTGCAAAATTTTATACAAAGGGTTCCTCTATATGAACAAAAGTTCAGTTAGATTTGGTTTAACAGGACTTGCTTTAAAAAACAAGTTGGCTGATTTTAACCGCCACTTTCTCAGAACAGCAGCTCAAACAATTCCTGTGACTCTCAACTGCAACTTGAATGCAATAAAGTCAAATCTATAAAACTATTAATGAATATTATTACAATTCCTATACTGTACACTCCCAGTCAGGGGTTGAAACACACAACATCCAAACTTCTGATAGGGAGTGTTTCTGATGGTGATGGTGGTGGGGGATTACTACAGCTGGTGTATTTCCCCAGCAGGAGTATTTCTCCATCTGGTGTATATTTTTCCAGTCAGAGTATTTCTCCATTGTGAGTATTTTTCCAGTCGGAGTATTTCTCCAGCTGGTGTATTTCTCTAGCAGGAGTATTTCAACAGTCTAAGTATTTTTCCAGCTTGTTTATTTCTCCAGCTGGAGTATTTCTACAGTCTGAGTATTTTTCCAGCTGGTGTATTACACCAGAAATACACCAGCTGGAGTATTTCTACAGTTGGAATATTTCTGCAGATGGTGTGTTTCTCCAGCTGGAGTATTTCACCAGTCTGAGTATTTCTCCAGCCGTAGTAGTTCCCCTGTCGGAGTATTTATCCATCAGGAGTATTTCTCCAGCTGGTGTATTTCCTCAGCTGTAGTAGTTCTCCAGTCGGAGTATTTCTCCATTCGGAGTATTTCTACAGCTGGTGTATTTTTCTAGTCGGAGTATTTCCCCAGTCGGAGTATTTCTACAGCTGGTGTATTTTTCTAGTCGGAGTATTTCCCCAGTCGGAGTATTTCCCCAGTTGGAGTATTTCTCCAGCTGGTGTTTATCTCCAGTCGGCGTATTTCTCCAGTCAGAGTATTTCTCCAGCTGGTGTATATCTCCAGTCGGAGTATTTCTCCAGCTGGTGTATATCTCCAGTCGGAGTATTTCCCGAGTCGAAATATTTCTCCAGCAGGAGTATTTGTCCAGTCGGAGTATTTCACCAGCTGGTATATATCTCCAATCGGAGTAATCTCCAGCTGGTGTATATCTCCAGTCGGAGTTTTTCACCAGTCAGAGTATTTCTCCAGCTGGTGTATATCTCCAGTCGGAGTATTTCTCCAGTCGGAGTATTTCTTCAGCTGGTGTATATCTCCAGTCGGAGTATTTCACCAGTCAGAGTATTTCTCCATCTGGAGTATTTCTTCAGCTGGTGTGTATCTCCAGTCGGAGTATTTCACCAGTCAGAGTATTTCTCCATCTGGAGTATTTCTTCAGCTTGTGTATTTCCCGAGTCGAAATATTTCTCCAGCAGGAGTATTTCTCCAGGTGGTGTATATCTCCAGTCGGAGTATTTCACCAGTCAGAGTATTTCTCCATCTGGAGTATTTCTTCAGCTGGTGTATATCTCCAGTCGGAGTATTTCACCAGTCGGAGTATTTCTCCATCTGGAGTATTTCTTCAGCTTGTGTATTTCCAGAGTCAAAATATTTCTCCAGCAGGAGTATTTCTCCAGTCGGAGTATTTCACCAGTCGGAGTATTTCTCCATCTGGAGTAGTTCTTCAGCTTGTGTATTTCCAGAGTCAAAATATTTCTCCAGCAGGAATATTTCTCCAATAGCTGGGATAGGCTCCAGCGACCCTGAACAGGATAAGCGGTACAGAAAATGACTGACTGACTGACTGAGTATTTCTCCAGTCGGAGTATTTCTTCAGCTTGTGTATTTGCCGAGTCGAAATATTTCTCCAGCAGGAGTATTTCTCCAGGTGAAGTTTTTCTCCAGGTGGTGTTTATCTCCAGTCGGAGTTTTTCACCAGTCAGAGTATTTCTCCAGTTGGTGTATTTCTCCAGCAAGAGTATTTTTTTCCAGTCTGGGTGTCTCTCCAGCTGTTGTAACTCTCAAGCTGTAATTTTTTTTCCATTCAGTGTGTTGAGTATTTCTCCAATAGTAAAATGGATTATTCCAATATTCCATAATATTTAAAGGTTTTAAAACTTAACTGTAAAACTGGACAGAAAAGGAAACGCTGTAAAAATGATGTTTTAGTCTTCTATACTTTCCTCAGTATTTCCGTGAAAGGAGGCGGTACACCGGGATGAGTTTTCCTGGAGCTTGTTCCAGTCTGGAAACAGACACCAACCCTTACCCCGTTCAGGCTGCTCAGGATCTGAAACGCAGCGGCCAGCTGCACGTCTACCGATGAGTGGGATGAAGAATCATCATCATCATCATCATCATAACTAGAATGGTCATAATCAGAGGAGGACACTGGAGGGCTTGAACCAGCTCTGGTTATTACACCCATAACGCTTGATTAGCATGTTAAACCAGATCAGACACCACGATCAGAAAGGATGAGGATGAGGAAGAGGAGGATGAGGATGAGGATGAGAGAAGACTAAAAACCTTCAGCCATCATCGAATTCATTGAGAGTAAAAGGTTTTTATGAGCAGGAGAGCTGCTTTTTTCAAGCTTCCAAACATGCATGTTAGCGTAGTGCTTATTTTATTTGTGGCCCTGGGAGGGCTCTTTTCATTTGTCTCTGTGATAGGGGGGGGGGTCACCTGGGACAAGCTCCGCCCCCTACCTGATCCTGGGATGGATTAAGTGGGAAAGGAAAATGGATTAAATGAGATGATGAGTTTTTGTCAGCAGATTATCGGGGAGCAACGTGACAGCAACCAATCAGGATGAAGAGGTGCTAGTTCCTGTTAGTTTCTGGGATGAAACCGGGTCAGAACCTGCACGAAGCTTCTGTGATTGATTGTGTCACCTTTGACCCGGAGCTGAGCCGTGGATTTGGCGTTCGCCGCCGAGAAGTCCACGCTTCCGGCCATCGCAAGCGTGCAGTTGAAGAGGACCAACACGTGGCGAGCTCCTTCCTCCTTGATGTCCACATCCTGGCAACAAACATCCAGAGATCAGTCCTCCTCCAGAGACCGGAGACAAGGACCTGAGACCAAACACTTCCAGCAAAAACTGGACAAAGATCCTGAAGGAGACTGGAGGCGATTCCTCTTACAGCAGATGGGTGCAGCGTCTCTCCCTTCAGTTTCCAGACGGCGTGCAGATCGTCTGCGGAAATCTGCGTCTCGAACGTGGCCGTCTCGGTCTCTGTGACCTCCACGCTGTACAGCGGGCGGACGAACTTAATGTCCCGCTCTGCGGAGGGTCAAACAAACGTTAGACAAGCCCAGAAAACCGCGGACGGGTCCAGCTGTGGACAGAAGAGGTGTCTGCAGATGGAGGACAGTGGACATGAAGACACATGGAGACAGATGAAGACTTGTGGAGACAGATGAAGACAGACAAAGACAGATGAAGACACATGGAGACAGACAAAGACTTGTGGAGACAGCTGAAGACAGACAGATGAAGACACATGGAGACAGACAAAGACTTGTGGAGACAGTTGTAGACAGATGAAGACAGACAGAGACAGGTGAAGTCGTGAGATGCTCTAATTCAGAGCAGCTCAAAGACAGAAGACACTGGTGACCAGACAATGATGGGTGATGGACGAGGAAGGTGGAGGAAGACGAGGAGTCCAGACCGAGGCGGGTCTGAGAGTCCGGTGCTGCTGCGGTCCCGACGCGGCCTCGGGAGGATTTACCTTCGATGTTCAGGTCTGCGCTGGTTTTGTCGGTGCCGCAGTCGCAGGCGTACGCTCCCATGTCGCTCTTCGCCGCCTTCTTGATGACCAGCGTCCGCTTCCGTCCTTCTGACTGGACCAGAATGTTCTTGGATGTGAAGATTTCAGTCCCGTCCTTGAACCATTGGACCTCGGCGCTGGCTTTGCTCAGCTCGCAGGGCAGGATCACCTCGTCCTTCTCCACGGCGGTGTAGTTCTGGAGTTTAACTGTGAAGTACAGGTCGCCCTCTGCAAGCACACACCCATCACATTCAGCAGGAACCGGTCTGAACCGGAATTCTCTGACACACACAAGACAAGGGACACAGAGGACACAGGGTGGACGTCCAACTGGAGGACGATACTAACCGAGGACCGTGAGCATGGCCTCTGACGTCTTTCCCATGGCCTCGGCTCTGATCATGGAGGTGTCGTCCATGGTGACCTCCTTGAAGGCCAGCGTGTGGACCTTTCCTTGGCCCGACATGTGCACCACCTTGCTGGGGTGCAGGCGGATGCCGTTTCGGTACCACACCACTGGCACGTTTTCATGAGAAAGTTCCACGCTGAACTCTGCCGTTTCACGTTCCTTTACAGTCACATCTTTGATGGGTTTGACAAATTCGAGGCGAATACCTGATAAGAAATTACATTCATACGGAGGTAAATACAAGCTGCACCGCGGGGAGAAGCAGAGACGACGATGTCTGCAGGGAGTGTTTCCTAAAGCCTTTAAACAAAGTTCGGGGATTAGTCGCAACATTTCCAAGAGAAGTGATCCAAGGATTTTCCTTTAAAGGGGGGATTAAAGGCTTTAAGGAAACACCCTGACCCTCTTTACCTTTAATAACCAACTTCCCAGACGTCCTCTTGTCTTCAGCCTCAAACATGTATTTGGCTTCGTCTTCGTATCTGGCAGATTTCACCACCAGAATGTGTCGTTTTCCCTCCACACTGAGCTCAAACCTCTCGTCATTCGATAACTCCTGAGCTCCCTTCAGCCAACGGAAACTTTTAGGCTCTCTGGAAATTTCCAGCTCAAACTTTGCTTCGTCTTTTTCGTACACATGCACATCGGTCAGCGGCGTAATGAACGAGACGGGGATCTCTGTTGGTTCAGACAGACACAGTTAGCATCCGGTGCTCCCAAAACGCGGCCGAGCAGTCGTGCGGCAGCCCGTAAAAAAATGTAGCTGTAAATGCCGGCTACAGGAGCTCCAGCTTTCTGTTTCCATGGAAACCGAAGCATGTGAGCTGAGGAGGAAGAGGTGAACGCTCACCCTTCACTTTCAGGTTGGCTGAACACCTGGCGTTGGCGGCGGTGAACACCAGCTCGCCCGTCTGCGGCACCCTGCAGTTGTACAGCACCAGCGTGTGTTTGGGGCCGTCCTCCACCAGCTCCACGTCCTGCGGATGTCCACAAGCTTCAGCGTTCACCAAAGACTCTCAACAATGACAATCAGGTCAAGGTTTGGCTCAGTCCACTTTCATCGTCAGGTCTTGGCCCACCCAGAATGAAGCCGAACACGTCCGGATGAAAGTGGACTGAACCAGATGTGAGACATTTGATGGGGACGTACAGCAGATGGACTGAGGACTTCTCCGTTTAGCTTCCACTGGCCGTGGACGTCGTCCTCGCTCAGCTCCACCTCGAAGCGAGCCGTCTCTCCATCGAACACCTCGGTGCCGTACATGGGACGGACCACCTTGATGTGGCGGGCTGACGTTCAGGAGGAGGAGCAGAGGTCTCACTGAGGTTATCGGGGTTTCAAAAACCAGCGAGAAGACAGACAGACAGACGGACAGACAGACGGATGGGTGGAAGTGCTGGGTTACGGAGGATCCACAGACAGACAGACAGACACTGAGATGAGACCACCAGTAGGTGGTTGGACCCATCTGGGTCTGGATGGGACACGTGAAGATGGTTTGTTACAGGAACCAGAGACAGAGACGTGACAGAGGAAGACCCCTACAGGATACACGGGACCTGTAGGGTCCTCCTGCTAATGACCGACACAGAGACCACACAGAGAACTATTGCGGGGGGGGTGGAGTTAGGAGGCGGTCCAGGTGAAACAAACCCGGTCTTTACCTTCGATGTGAAGCACCGCCGTCGTCTTGTCTGTCCCACAGTCACAAACATACTGTCCTCTATCTTTGTCCCCCACTGTCTTGATGGTGAGGGTTCTGCGTTTGCCCTCAGCTTTGATGGACACCGTCTTGGAGGCCTTGACCTCAGCCTCGTCGTGGTACCACATCACATCCACGTCTTTGCTGAGCTCGCAGTCTAGAACCACGTCGTCCTTCTCCACCCCGGAGAAGTCCTGCAGCTTCACCGTGAAGTATGGATCGCCCTCTGGAACGCGGACAGGCTGGTGACTCTCACATACAACATACTCCAGATGGCACCAAGACAAACACAAGGACAAACACGGACAGACTGAGGGGACAGGGATGAAAGACGGTGTCCGTTTACCTATGACCGTCAGGTTGGCCATGGAGGGAACTCCTCTGGCCTCGGCCTTGATCTGACAGGTATCATCTAGAGTCACCTCCTTTATCTCCAGGACATGTCTCTTCCCATCCACGTGGGTCAGGACGGTTCTGCTGGGGTGGATTTTAACGTCGTTCTTGTACCAGGTGACGGGAATGTCCTCGTGAGACAGCTCCAGCTCGAAGCGAGCTATTTTTCCTTCCTTTACGGTTTGGTCTTTAAGAGGCGAGATAAACCTGAGCCTGATACCTACGATGTGTCAACGAGACTAGCGTCAGTCGACCTGTAGAGAAAACACCAAACACGTCCCGGGCGCCGCGTCCCGGGCACCGCGTCCAGGGTGACGCGTCCCAAGGGCCCGCTCTGACACTTACCCTCCACTGTCAGCCTTGCCGTTGACTTTCTACCCACGGCCTCCACCGTGTACTCGTCCTCATCATCGAATTCACAGCAGTTAATGACCAGCATGTGCTTCTGCCCATCATCGATGATGTCATACTTCTGGTCTGCTGTGATGATGTCAGCACCTTTGTACCACATGACCTTAGCCACGTCCTTGTTCAGGGTGCATTCAAACTTGGCCTGTTTCTTTTCTGGAACGCTCACGTCCTTCAGCGGGACCACAAAGTCCATTTCCAGCTCTGGTTCGGAGGGCGACACAGGGACAGCACAAAAAACAACACAACAGTAAACAACAACAACAAACAGAAAGGCTGGCTCATGTGAAGCCACATAAATCCTGCTGGAGACCCGTTCAGGTGCAGCTTGGGAGGAAAATGCTTGGGGATCCTGTTGAAGGAACTGATCTCTGAACCAGATCCAGGACTCTTCATCTTCAAACCTTCTTCAGACTTTGTTTCCCTCCAAATAAAATGACGGGTGACGCGAGCTTGATGAATAAATTCGCTCAAGAAATGTCACATGAGACAGAACAACAGACAGATGGACAAACAGATAAACAGCCGCCATCTTTCTTTCTTGTCTTGTTGGGCTTCATGAGGAGGAACCAAGAACCAGCAGGACTCACCAACCTGTTGGTAAAGACCCGAGGTCCGTTTCCACAGCCTGACGGCTCCACTCACCCATCCATGGACCTCACACCTGTATACTAACAGCTGAAACCTACGGACCTCACACCTGTATGCTAACAGCTGAAACCTGCAGAGACTCCAGGGACGGCGGACGGCGGGGCCATGCTTACCTTTGACCGTCAGCATTGCGGTGGTAACGGCGTTCAGGGCCTGGTATGACACCTCTCCGGCCTGATCCAACCGGCAGCTTTTCAGCGTGAGCCTACGAACGGCCCCCTCCATCTGGATGTCACACGTCTGAACGTGATGGACACATCATAGTGGTGAGTTTTATAAATAATCCTGATCCAGATTCACCTGATCCAGTCCTCATGTCTCTATCTCTGACTTCATCTGAAGTGGTCTTCATCAACAGTTTTTCCTCCCCTTTCTGGTCTGGTCCTGGAACTGGACCGGTTCCAGAGGATCTTAACTCTGGCCTGTGAGTCATTATGGTCTGATTCTGGTCCTGGACCAGTTCCAGAGGACCTTAACTCTGACCTGTGAGTGATTCTGGTCCGGTCCCGGTACTGGACCAGTTCCACAGGACCTTAACTGTGACCTGTGAGTCATTCTGGTCCGGACCCGTTACCGGACCAGTTCCAGAGGACCTTAACTGTGACCTGTGAGTCATTCTGGTCCGACCTCAGTACTGGACCAGTTCCAAAGGATCTTAACTCTGACCCTTGAGTCATTCTGGTCCGGACCCGGTACCGGACCAGCTCCAGAGGACCTTAACTGGGACCTGAGAGCCATTCTGGTCTGGTCCCGTTACCGGACCAGTTCCAGAGGACCTTGACTGTGACCTGTGAGTCATTCTGGTCCGACCTCAGTACTGGACCAGTTCCAAAGGATCTTAACTCTGACCCTTGAGTCATTCTGGTCGGATCCTGGTTCTGGACCAGTCCTGGTACCTGAAGGACGAAGCAGAGTCGTGTCGACACATAGGGGACAACGTAGAAAGAACCAGTTTAAACTGGATCTTCGGACTCTTCATTTCTTCCTCTTTCCAAAGAAGAGCTTTGGAAAGTCCTTCAGGAAGTCTGGAGACCTGTTCATGAAGACCACTTAAAGGAGTGACGGAGGTCTGGTCTAAGGTCTTGTGTAGACCTGGACCAGCTCTGGTTGTGAGTCAGATTTCAGCCAACCAGCTGTTTGCAGACAGGAGGCTGGATCAGACTAACAGAACTCTGAGGAAGGTAAGCGGGGTTCTGCGACTCGTACCGGGGATCGGGTCAGAACCTCTCCTTTCAGTTTCCACTCCCCTGGAACATCATCCTCAGAAATCTCAGTCTCAAACGCAGCCTCCTCCTTCTCCACCACCTCCATGCTGGTCAGGGGTCTCAGGATCTCGGCCTCTCGCTCTGGAAACAGCAGCGCTCAGAGTTTTAACCCCGTTAAAACCAACCTGCTGAAACTGAAGGACGCAAGTTAGAAAGACTCAAAGCAGGGAAAAGGAAAAACCTCCTAGCGTCAGCTTGGCGGTGTAGACGCGTCCCTCCACCTCCATGGCGTACTCCGCCACGTCGTCCGGCTGGCAGTTCTTGATGGTCAGAGTCAGCTCTTTCCCCTCCTTCTTGATCTCCACCTTGTCCGACGGTGGGATCTCGTTCTCTCCCTTCAACCACTTCCAGTTGGGAGTTTCCTTGAAGAGCTCACATTTAAAGGTGGCAGCAGCCTTTGGTTTCACATGCTGGTCCTTCAGTGGTTTCACTATCCAGTCTTTGATGATCTCTGTTGGAGTTAAACATCACTTCATGATTGATGTGTATATATGAATATAAGGATAATGTGCTTCTGGGTACCAGAAGCACATTATCCATTACTCTGTTATCTCACATTTAATTGTCTATTCATCCCACTTCCTTCATTTCTGTTACAAGTTTGTGTGTCTGATTGTTTAAGAAAAACAAGCAGTTTGAGGAGAAGTGTGAAATGACTTCTGGTAATGAGTCATCACACACACTGACACTTCTCCCATTGAAATTTATGGGCTTTTACCAGAATGAGTAAAAAGGACCCAGCCTACTCAAAACTTCATTCAAAGATAAAACAGCTCACAAAAATAAAACTTTTTACATCTGAAAGGGCAGTTTGATATATTAAATAAAATGCAAAGTTTCAACTAGAGTCTTCACTTCAGAGTGATAATGAATACTGTATAAATTTTGAAAAAATTGTTCAGAAATTTACTCAATCTTCCCTCCTGCCCAGTTTCTCCTGTACGCATAAAAGCGTAGGCATTTTTCTCCTCTTTCACCCAACGTGACCAACATGGCCTCAGTTTTCTCTCAGACTGTGTCAGAACGCCGAGCGCCCACCGCTGGTTTCATTGACCTCCATCCAGTCTTTGTTCAGGTTTTCCTCTTCAGGTCAGGAAGTCAGGGGTGTCTTTACCCTCCCATAAAAAATAACCAACAAAATAGAATCATACAAGTACATCAGCGTGTTCAGCAGAAATGCAAAGTTTGAAAGCTTAAAGGTGATTTTCTAAATCGCCTGCTGTTTTCCAACAATAGCTGTTTGTTGGAAGGTTGCAGAGCCTAAAACCTACTGAGGTCTGAGCATCAGCAGCCTGGTGTCGCTAGGGAGAGAAGACAACATCGTCATAGCAACGGTAAAGATCATGTTCAAGAGAGGACACCGTCGTCATAGTAACAGTAAAGATCATGTTCAAGAGAGGACACCGTCGTCATAGCAACAGCAACCATCAAAATAGGACACTATCGTGATAGTAACAGTAACGATCGTGTTGAAGAGAGGACACTGTCGTCATAGCAACAGCAACCATCAAAAGAGGACACTATCGTCATAGTAACAGTAACGATCGTGTTGAAGAAAGGACACTGTCATCATAGCAACAGCAACCATCAAAAGAGGACACTATCGTCATAGTAACAGTAACAATCATATTGAAGAGAGGACACTGTCGTCATATCAACAGCAACCATCAAAAGAGGACACTATCGTCATAGTAACAGTAACGATCGTGTTGAAGAAAGGACACTGTCATCATAGCAACAGCAACCATCAAAAGAGGACACTATCGTCATAGTAACAGTAACAATCATATTGAAGAGAGGACACTGTCGTCATAGCAACAGCAACCATCAAAAGAGGACACTATCGTCATAGTAACAGTAACAATCATGTTGAAGAGTAGACACCGTTGCAATAGCAACATTAACCATCAAGAGAGGACAACGTCGTCATAGCAACAGCAACTATCTAAAGAGGACACCATTGTCATAGCAAAAGTAACCATCAAGTCTAATAGAGGATGCGTCGTCATAGCAACAGTAATGATCAACTCCAAGAGAGTACACCGTCGTCATAGCAACGTTTACATAAATGCTCCGTTCTGTCTTGCTGGAATGCAACACACCTCTACATCACACTGTGATGACATCATGAACATAATTCCAGAAACGTTCTTCCTGCTTCCATGTCCACCGTATTCCTGAGCCGGCGAACATAGAAACGATGAGCATCAACTTCCTGTGAGATACAGGAAACAGCGCTTAGCCATTGGCTCACAGCGTAAGCTATCTTTTCTGTTTTTTTCCAACATTTCAGCGAGAGCATTATAAACATCTCTACAGGAAAATGTCCTCGCATGGCTCGGGAACATGTTGCTGTTGGTGGTTGTACGAACAATCAGAGGAAGCTCCATTTGTGGCTACAGAGCGACGTGTAGAACGTGCACCTCGGTCTAAGAGAGAGTGGCTGCATCTCATCCTCATCCTCCTCTGATGAGAGGGGTTGTAACGCTGTCCTGTCTGAGCTGTGGCAGCTGATGTTCCTCATAGTTTACCTAGAACCTTCTGGAAAGTGGACCAGCACCAACGCCCCATGGGGGCGAGGAAGAAGCTAGTTGTGATTTCTGAGTAAATTATTCCATCATGGCCGCTCTTGTACCACCCACTCCCCCACCATACAGACGCGTATCTCACCAGGTACCAGCCACGAGCATCGCACCGACCACCACAACTGCTCCTGAAACGTTCCGGCTGAACAGTTTTTATCTCACCGATCACTTTCACCGCGGTGGTGGTCTTCACGTCCTCCTGGCCCTCCACCTCGCAGGTGTAGGTGCCGGCATCGTCCTCGACGGAGTTCTGGATGGTGACACTGTGCTGCATGCCGATGACGTTGATCTGGACCTTGCCCTCCTTCTTCGCCAGGATCTTGTCGTTCTTCTTCCAGATCACATCCTTCTCCTTGCTCAGCTCACAGGTCATGTAGATGGGCTGGCCCTTCATGGTCGAGGTCTCGGGGGGCAGCTCCTTGATCCATTTCACGGGCAGCTCTGCGAGGACACAAGGAGACGGTGAGCCAGGCTTTCACCAGCACATCTTCGTGTCTGACCACAGGAAGCGGACCCTACCTTCCACGATGAGCTTGGCGGTGCATTGGATCTCCTTGCCGGCGTTCTTGGCGATGCAGGTGTATTCGCCGGTGTCCGACAGCTGGACGTCGATGATGTTCAGCTTGCGGTCTTTGCCGTCAGAGGTGAACTTGTGTTTGGGACTCTCGCGCAGGTTCCCGCCATCTTTCATCCAGGTGGTGATGGCGGTGGAGGGCGACACCTCGCACTCGAACACGGCGGCCGAGCCGATGGACTCAGCCTCCTTCAGCACAATGTCCTGAAGCTTCTTGATGAACTTCAGAGGGACGGCTTTGAGCTTGAACCCTCCGAACCCTGGTTCCTCTGGTGGAGGGGGGCCCTTACCGGGCCTCATCCCACGGCCTCGCCCTTCTCCGGGGGACGGTGTCTGTTTGGCTGGAAAACACGTGGAAGAGGGTCAGCCGAGTCTGACATCACCAGACATGAGGAAGAACAACGAGCTCATCCTCTATAAAACCAGCAACGTGCCACCACATAGTCCCCAAAATTATTCATACCCTCCAGTTAAAGAAAAGGATAAATTGATGATAATAATTCAAATAACAAGAAACTGAAGAAACTAATAATAAATAAAAACTTACAAAATTATAATTTAGTGAAATAAAATATTACTTTTGAATTGTGTTTGAAAATAATAATTAAAAAAATAAACAAACAAACTGTTCCAGGCACATTAGAGTACCTTTCCATGAACAATGGACCAAAAGGTCAACAGGTGCAAGGGAAGGGAAAAAGAAGGCTTCATTCGTGACCTTCGACTTCGCCGGACCTGGCAGCAATCTCGCTTATATAACGAGCGTGTTTATCGGCTACATCGGTACTGACTGATTGTCTGCTTAACAACGCTTCGCTGCTAAAAAGCTTTAGCAGAAGATGGTAGAAATCAACAACGTAAGGCGTTCCTCGATATGCTGGCGTGGTCGGAGGGATCTGATAACGGACGTCAAACCGAAATCATGGTTATGACGTCATTGTAGGCGGAGAGCTATTTACTGATTACTCCGATCACCCTCGCAAACTTGTCACGCTAAACCTAAACCCAAATCAATAGGCGCCGGACGCTACCAGCTTCTTTCCCGTTGCGGGATGCCTACCGCAAGCAGCGCTGGCCTGAAAGACTTCCTCTCTCCGAAAAGTCAGGGACGCTGTGGCATTGCAGCAGATTAAGGAGCGTGGCGCTTCTCTTATTTGATCGTGGTGATATCCGTCGTGCTAGCAATCGACCGTTGCAATATCTGGGCTTCACTGCCGGGCGCTGGTTATGGTCGTTCGAGCATAAGGCTGACAGCCTGATTGCAAAATTCAAAGAAGCGGGCGGAACGGTCAGAGAGATTGATGTATGAGCAGAGTCACCGCGATTATCTCCGCTCTGGTTATCTGCATCATCGTCTGCCTGTCATGGGCTGTTAATCATTACCGTGATAATCATTACCTACAAAACAGCGCGACAAAAATGCCAGAGAACTGAAGCTGGCGAACGCGGCAATTACTGACATGCAGATGCGTCGGCGCTGCGCCTGATGCGTACCAGCAACAAAATGGTTAATACGCAAAGCTGAAATGACGCTCTGCGTGATGACGTTGCCGCTGGTCGTCGTCGGTTGCACATCAAAGCAGTCTGTCAGTCAGTGCGTGAAGCCACCACGGCCTCCGGCGTGGATAATGCAGCCCTCCCGACTGTAAGGGCAGACACCGCTGAACGGGATTATTTCACCCTCAGAGAGAGGCCGATCACTATGCAAAAACAACTGGAAGGGAACCCCAGAAGTAATATTAATGAGCAGTGCAGATAGAGCTGCTCATATCGATGGGCAATTCTCATGCAATTATTGTGAGTTAATACACATCGGCGCTTCCAGTTGAGTATAATGCTCAGCATAAAACCGAGCAATCCATTTACGAATGTTTGCTGGGTTTCGTTTTAACAACATTGCGCCGCTACAAATTTTGGCTGCATCGACAGTTTTCTTCGCTCAATTCCAAACGAAGAAATGATGGGTGATGGTTTCCTTTGGTGCTACTGCTGCCGGTTTGTTTTGAACAGTAAACGTCTGTTGAGCACATCCTGTAATAAGCAGGGCCAGCGCAGTAGCGAGTAGCATTTTTTTCATGGTGTTATTCCCGATGCTTTTTGAAGTTCGCAGAATCGTATGTGTGTAGAAAATTAAAACAAACCCTAAACAATGAGTTGAAATTTCATATTGTTAATATTTATTAATGTATGTCAGGTGCGATGAATCGTCATTGTATTCCCGGATTTAATTATGTCCCCAAATAAGCCCTGACGGGAACTTCTCTGCGGGAGTGTCCGGGAATAATTAAAACGATGCACACAGGGTTTAGCGCGTACACGTATTGCATTATGCCAACGCCCTGTGCTGACAATATTACCGAAGAAACTGACGTTATGATTTAGCGTGGAAAGATTGTGTAGTGTTCTCCAATGCCTTGGTAAATACAATGAATTATCAAAGGTATAGTAATATCTTTTATGTTCGGTGGATATTTGTAACCCATCGGAAAACTCCTGCTTAGCAAGATTTTCCCTGTATTGCTGAAATGTGATTTCTCTTGATTTCAACTCATCATAGGATGCTTCATAAGATGTGTTTCTTGAGAATTTAACATTTACAACCTTTAAGTCCTTTATTAATGGTGTTATCGTTTTCTAACACGATGTGAATATTATCTTTAGTAACATAATGTGAGACGTTGTGACGTTTTAGTTCAGAATAAAACAAATTCACAGTCTAAATCTTTTCGCACTTGATCGAATATTTCTTTAAAAATGGCAACCTGAGCCATTGGTAAACTCCACGATAATGAGGCGTAGTTTGCATTATCGTTTTTATCAGTTCTTCAATCTGCCCATCTCCTAAAGTGTTTAGGTTAATATCATGCCAAATATTAGGAATGTTTTCACTTAATAGCATTGGTTGCGTAACAAAGTGCGAATCTGCTGATTTGGAGGGAAATGTCCGACAGATGTATGTAAGGTTAACGTACCAAATCTTCATGAAAAGATTGAAGCAATATTTTAACCGCTAGATGAAGAGCAAGCGCATGGAGCGACAAAATGAATAAAGAATGACCACAATATTTCCTATTCGATTCCTAAAAAATATGCTGAAATTACCAAGAGTTACCTGATGTTGTATCGCATGTAGAAATATAAGGTGCTCCCTGAAGCATTCAGAGCAATTGAGGTAGCGTTGGTGAAGCACGATAATAATATGCGAAGGATTATTCTCTATAATATCGATCACCATAACTTCGCTAATCATTCAAACTATTTAGCTCGCCTTCTGCGAGCCAACACGCAAGCAGTTCGTCACTGCTTCGTAGAAAGTGGTAAAATCCGCAACTAATTACTGCAATGCCCTCGTAATTAAGTGAATTTACAATATCGTCCTGTTCGGAGGAAGAACGCGGATGCCCATTCTTCATCACTTTTAATTGATGCATATGCTCTCTTTCTGACGTTAGTTCCCCCGACGGCTTCAATGACTCCAGGCTGAGAAATTCCCGGACCTTTTTGCTCAAGAGCGATGTTAATTTGTTCAATCATTTGCTAGGAAAGATGCTGCGTCATTGCTGTTCCGCGGGTTCTGTTCTTCGCTTGTCGAGGTTGCTCCGTAAGCCCAGTGTGCCGTTTATCATTACCTGAAGTTGTTTTTACGTTGTTGATGCAGATCA